>DWTO01003569.1:0-12441 GCA_018244755.1 Jemadia pseudognetus | reverse complement strand
GGCTTGCCGCATCCAGCTTCTGCCTGCAGCCTAATAGATAGAGTACATGAAGTAAATATAAACTATAGATTATATTTAATAGAATTAGACACGGCATATCAGCCTAACATGATCCCAGGTGAATTTACTTTTTTTACGTCTATCTGCTCACTCCAATATGTGACCAATTAAACTGAGACTACAGAAAAAAATCTAAAATACACTATACGGTCGTGTTCGTAAATATTAAAGTTACATAAACAATGCGCAGTGTTTTCCTTTTATAGAATTTAATTCCTGCTGCTGGGTGATGGGGGTGGTGTGCCCAGCCGTTGTGAATGTATGAAGAAATTAATGAATGTAGGAGAAGCGCTTCTGGGCTGTAAGAATAGCAATATTTGATCGTTTGTGTTCACTGCCTGCCCCGTAAAGGACTTTGCGTGATGATATAAAATGATGATTAATAAAGACAAAAAGTTTAAGAAAGTTTCAACTGCAATAGTCTTTTAGTATACATATAATTATTACTATATTGCTTGATGCAATCGACTTCCATTCGATATTCCAATTACAAACGCACACCAAGCATTTTCAATATTCAAGAATAAGAAATTAAAATTAAATTTACACCACGTTTAATATTACCAAGTGAACAAATTAATATGCATTACGAAGATGTTGAATATTTTTGCTGTCGAAATATCTCATACAATGGAGGACATAAAGAAAACAACGGACGAAGAAAAAAAAGCTTGCCAAATATATTTTACATGCGATCAATATAACAACAGTATTGATACAAGGTCGGTATAAAAAATACAGTAACGTATAAATTATTATTATTAATATAATTATAACTTATAGTATAAATGCGATTCTTAAACCGTATGTTTTTGTCTTTTTTTTCAAACATAGAACGTATATTTTTAATTTCCTTTATAAAACGTGTAAATATACAAAATCAACTAACATGTTTTTTATAATTGTTTAAACCTGTCATTTGCAACTCATAAATAAATCTTAGCATGATAGCTATATAAAAATAGATTTATTTAAATTTAGAGCATTCCGAGAAGTAAATAAGTATTCTGTCCAGCTGACATTAAGGCCTCAACGCACAGTGGACATTTATTATTACCTATTGTCAATTAGGAATTGAACTAATATTCTGTCTCACGAATAGATCAAGTCACAGGATTTTCAATAATTTTGTTACGAGAAAACAGATTTCTTGAAATATTTTTGAAAATGTACTTAAGACTTGTAGTTTGATTGTTAGGTGGAATTATTTGAGTAGCAAAATACATATAGGTATTCAAAGACTTTGTAACGAAATAATAATTATAATATTATCAATGAAAAGATAATAATTTCGCTATTCAAAACTAAAAATCGTGATAAAACCACAAAAATTTTGTAGTTCATTACATAGTTATGTTTTATTACATTATAAAGGTAATTGTATATTCTACTATTTATCATAAAAGAGTATTTTTTATTAGCATTGTAAAGTGTAAAATAATAAATATTTCGAAAGTTTTTAATTGATGTCCTACTTTAATAGAAGACCGTTACAGTAAACAAGAACCATAAACATCAGCACAATTCCGTAATCACATGAAATATAATCAATTGAAATGCGTAATTGCTGAGAATTGATATTGGATATAGGTTTCGTTGTAGGTATATACCTAAAACATAACATCTGCTTGTAATCCCCGAATAGCTAGGCAAAGAAGTCTAGTACATCCCCACTTTTCACTATTTAATTTTACGTAACGTCAGGGGAAGCCTATGTCCAGCAGTGAACTGAATAGGCTGATGATGATGATGAAATAGAGGTTGAGCATATCACCACTCCCGGGGCATATATCCAGATTCCGAGCCACTGCTAGAAATTACTACTAGAAAATCTAAGTTGGAAAAATCCAGTAGTAACCGATTTGCGATTTAAACCCATGACCTATCGGTCAGCAGTCGCACTTGCAACCCGACCAACGAAGTAATCAATATAGCTTAAGTTAATATAAATTGTTATTATGAAATAGTTTTTTTACGATGCCATTTAATAACTTTTATCTTAATTTATTTATATTATTTTTAGTCAATAAGTAAACAAGGACGCATAACACTGGTTGAACTGCAACAAACTTTCGAGTAAAAAAGTATGAACATGTCTACGAAAATAATACAACGCTAACGAACTTTTGATTCAAATTTAGAAAGCAATTTATAGCAATCATATACATATTCATGTCCGTATTATTACATTACGTCTGTTAATTAATAGTAAATGACTGCCTCGATGGTCGCGTGCTTGCAACCACGACTGCTGATCGAGAAATCCTAGGTTCGGTCCCTGGATTGGGCACCATTAGGTTTGATGATAACTTGAAATTTTTAATAGGAGTTCAGAGTCCGAATATGTGCCCGATGTATGGCAATAGGTTCACAGTTCACACTGTATTATATGAAGGTATGTGTAACCTAACTGCCGAAACAAGAAAGAGTACTACATTTCTCTGCCCAACTCTTCAAAGAGATAGAGGCGTGATATTACAATAATTAAAAGTAAATAAGATAATTTAACGTTGTTTTTAAATTGGTCGTAACTAAGTATTGCTTGAAATCGTCAATTATTAAAGAAATGTAAACCACAAAACATACAATTTCGCAATGTCTTCTGACGCACACCACTACACGTTCCCGTGCAATCAACGCCCTTCTACAATTTTTTACATCCAGTAATGTCTTTGTCGCAAACGTTCCGTTATTACGTAAAATAATCACTTTCCCGCCACGGACCATTCAGTCTATGCTTCACGGCTTATTAATTATTCTGTGTATTTTCACTTATTTCTTCTGGGTGTTTATCGCTTTCCTTTGCACCGCCATCTTGGCGTGTTTTCGCGGTAAAATTGAATATCTTTTCAAAGTTTATATTGTTTTGGTTGAATACGGTGTGGTCAGGGCTGTCTCCCCAGCTAACAGGTGTGGTGCGGTTCAGGTCGGTCGGATTCTCTTGCAAATCTATTTCTACACTTGCAACTTCTGGTATCGGGTTCAGTACGGCTTCGGACTGGACACTGGGTGTCCTCATTTCTGGGTTGGACATGCCTTCTAAGGACGCGCAACGGTTTAAGAAATTCATCATTCTCTCCTTATAAAACTCCGAACTAGTTACTGTATTTGGTTTCGTTTTATTATTCTGATTTTTTAAATAGAAGCCGTTGTCACCTTGAGCTAAAAATATTCTTTTAATTTTCTTATTCGGATAATGTTCGATTATATCCGGCTTCGGGGGTATGAGTTTGCCGTTCCTGGGTAGTTTCTTAGTATTGTTTCCCTTTATTGTAGTGACCACTGATATGCAGTTGCCCCGCCTCTCTTCTGCTTCCTTATAATTGTTCCTCATCCCCTTATACGATATTTTCACACTCAAAATCGACCACAGCAGCTCCAAGAACGCAGCAATCAAAATATTTATAGATAAAACCCGTTTCGTGAACGCGTGCGAGTTCTCTTCGACAACGGGCGTGTTGCGTGCTATCATCATATGCGATTCGTTTCTATCGACTATATCAGAGTGTTTGACTATCAAATATTCTTGAAAAGGTTCCTGATCTTTATAGAACTCGGATATATTATCTTCTGAAGTGGTAATAAACCATACAGCGATCATTATAAAAGATACAAGCGAGAAAATAGTAGAGAGAATGGACATTACGAACAGCCAAGTAATGTTATGGTCGACGTACCAACGTACCGATGCTAGTATCGACGCTACGCCGGCTGCCAGAGCGAACACAGTCAGCATTGTCGGCGCTAGTACCAGGATATACGTATTCGAATTATCCATGTTTGTAGAATTTCTTGTAGAATTATGTTCGCTAATAGTTTGATTATCGAAAGCATCGTTCTTTTCATCGCTCGGGTTGACTAGTGCTAGACACGCCAGTAAAAATGACGTTGCAGCCAATGCTATGTGTACCCACGCCAATCCTGACACAGTGGACGCTGAATATCTCCTCTCTGAAGGGTATACATTCCTTGTGTCAGGCTTTGTCTTCACTTTTATAGTGTAAACGTCCTCCATGTTGTGTTACGAAATCATACCGTTTTAAGATTTAGTATCAACAACGTTCATACTTTTCTAATCACACAGCAAGTTGTACGCATATTTTGCATCACTTTTTAATTATAAGTCACATAACAAACAACGGAATTTACGGTTATAATGTTACGAATTTATTTAACGGACTTTTTGAATAAAGATCGTTAAAAAACGACTCACGCGCACGGCTGTCAACGGCGAACTAACTCGAATCGAAGCTTACTTTTGAATCTGCGGAGCGAACGGTAATTTCATGGTTGTACATTTTCGACTTTAATTCAATGTAATACGGGCTTAGTCGTTTGTGTTTTGTTGTTTTTACCAATGAGCCAGCATGATCATGATACGCGATCTAAGCAGAATAATAATATACATATGTTTTTTATTACAAGCAACAGGGGCATGTAGAACAATTATGGAGTACCTATTGTAAGTCTTAACGAATTCAATTGTAATAATCGAGCATGCATGTTTTCTGTAGATTAATTACGACGCTTTGCGACTTGTGTTGTAATGGCTGATGTCCGCAACCTCAAAATAATTGTATATACCTATACTTATTATATTGACATAATATAACCGAGTTGAGTACGTTTTGCCGATATTTTTAAATAAAATCTTTAAGCTGCGGCCCACGTAGGATACGAATGCGCGGAAATATGTTATTTAAAATGCAGCGATGTCAACCGCCTTCGTAGAACATTTCAAAGTTTAGATGTTTTATTTGAATATTTTTACGTTATTAATGGCCGAAAATGAGTCACGTTACTGTTATGAATTACTTATCATGTGTGAAAGCTGATATTATTAAAAGGCTATTTATTTATTAAATTCAATCAACTCGGAGAGAAAATGCGTAAAAAATAATAAAGAAAAATTTTAGAAGATTTGAGTGAATGACCGTAAGACATCTTGCGATTTCTTTGTATCCTAGATGATACATTTTGAGAAGTTGCAAAAAAGCAAACAAGGTCTAGCTACCTGTGTCTGTGTTAAAACCGGTATCTAAATTAAATTCTTTTGTACACGAATGTCATTTTATCTGCTTACGTAGTGCCTACCGGCCACAGACAGTGACCCAAGATTATTTAACAATCTAGCTATAGGTATAGACTATGTATGTATGTAGTATATTCGACCAATATATTTGATTAAATCGACACGAAAAGAGGTGAAAATGAAAGTCTCTGTTCTTCCAGGGGGAAATCAATAAAGCTTGCATTGCTGATTCATTTTGAGAGTGTGTTAGGTAGACATTAAGATAGTTGTGATAGTGTTCAGAGGCGGATGGCTGCGGGGCGTGCGGGGTGATCGCACCGAGGACGCGACTCGTGTCTAACGAATGTGTCGCGTGATATGAGTGCTGTGGTCGCAC
This sequence comes from Jemadia pseudognetus, assembly GCA_018244755.1. NCBI lineage: Eukaryota > Metazoa > Arthropoda > Insecta > Lepidoptera > Hesperiidae > Jemadia > Jemadia pseudognetus. Next base: position 6,973 of record DWTO01003569.1, on the reverse strand, counting down.
GGGCATCGTTAGCTCATCCTTTCTTACCTTTAATACATTAGATTACATTATGTTCTTTTAATAAAACAAAACTAATACATACATGAATTATATATAAGTATATCTTTGACAGTAGGTACAGGAAGGGGGAACAAACCACGTGTCCCCAGATTACACGTCAGTTCATTGTCAGCGTTTTCTAAAAATTCCGTCTTTAATGACTTTAATGATGTAAAAAATATCAGTAGGTATATTCTATGCACAACACGTAAACGTAAGCTCCATTATGGACAAAGTGTCCGAGGCGAGTGAGCTCGTGAGCTGTACACGAACACAAGGACAAGTGTGTGCGGCGGTTCGAGTAATTTCGCTTTATTTACCAATATGTATGTAATGAGATAAATATTCTGACGGTTCGGGTCAGTCCGCCGCTGTCCCCGCGAGCGCGCGGAGGGGAGCGCTGCCCTCGCGCCCAGTAGTTCTTTCACTCGGGTACCTCACTCACCAACACATTCCGTATGTTAGCTAACTGTACTACTATACAATGTTAATTCTGATGAATGCCGGTGCCGAGGGAGCAGCGAGTCACCTATGTTGAGCAAACTGCTTAGGTAGGGAGGGAGGGGAGTCAGAAGTAGTCGGGCCTGGCGTGCGACTGTGAAGACAGTCATGGATGTAGAACGAGGATGTCAGGTTCATAATCATAGAGATGGTCGGCACTCCGTGGTCCTCGCCACGCGAGAGGCCTGGCGTGCTGATACAGTCATGCTAATAACTGTAACTGACAACACGGACAACCGTTATATTGATAACCGCATGTTATCGTCGCTAGAGGGCGTACTGGTTCGCTGGCAATGTCATGTATCATTTATTGACGCAACTGGTATTAATATCGCTCTCTGCTCGCCAGACGGCGTCTGTCGGCAGATGACGTCACGTGACATATGTCAGGACAGCACAAACAGAAACCTACTAGGAACCATTTTGAATACGATATGATACTTAGTAATGAGAAGATATATTATACGCACTTGCGCATTCCTAAAAGACAAAAGATCTCCGTAAATGCATAGTAGTTATATCTACTCGCGAGCCCAATTCAATAAAATGTACATATTTAACATTAAGAAAAGAAAAACTATACGGTCATCGGCCGCCGTGAGCAAGCGGCGTCCTGTGGGATACAAGGAATGTAATAACACCGGTTATTACGCTCTCAAACTAGTTCAAACAGGAACGTCGCCGCAGACATTTAGCAAGCTGTGAGTACGTTTATGTGACAGCTGTTTAATAGCAATTAATTCAACGTATCAAAATATAGACAACAGAAGGCCAGCTCAAGAGGACTTTTAATGCACGTGTTTGTTTAACTATAGATGCAGTAAAAGATTTTTTAAACCGTAGCCTATAAAAATAGCTTAGCATGTGGCGCCATCTCAAATCCATCGAGGAACAATTAAATTACCCACATAGTAAAGATAAGTTTAATGCCTAATTGTAAATATGTATGCGGCCACGAACACTGCCAACGTGTTCACCTTGTGTCATACACAAAGCATCATTACAATATGCATTTGTTTAGCATAATTATTCGTCAATCATACTTTTTATAGTTTATAAGAATGTTGTAGACGCTTTTATAGATTACTAGCTGTGCCCGCGGCTTCGCCCGCGTGGAAATCAGTGTGTTACAAAGATTTTCCCGCGTAAATACCCAACTCATGGAAATTCCAGAAGTAGCCTATATGTTACTCCACAAAGAAAAGAAAGAAATCAAATATTTAGTTGTTAGAAAAATTTCAAACATCAGAAACTATAGTCGACTGGACTGGATATTGACGAGACCGTCGGTAATACAGTGCAACGGTATTACAGTACTCAGGGTTGGAATTCGTACTAGATGGCGTTAGTATCGGCTCCTTGTATCAGTAACACGTACATTTTGTCTAAAACACGTGAGATTACTATGTATTTTTTAATTCCTATTAATTTCTGGACAAATAGATAAGAAGCTAATTGAAAATCATAAGAGAAAAAAACATATTCCCAAACAATGCCAGTACACATACAGAACAATAACAAAATATTACATATTATATTTTACAAATAACTAATAATTTATTATAAAAATACTAATTACTTCATGACCCTATTGCAAGAAATATAATTAAATAAGACAGTATGTTCAGTAACGAGTACCACCTACAATCGGGGATATCCGAGAACTACATGTGAGTTAAGTACTTATAGTGCTATTATAACATTACCAGTGTACACGCCTCTGCACATTAACTATTAGCTACATGTAACATCACGTATGTACGCTACATAGTTTCCAAATATCCGGTGCTGGCAGGATTTGCTGGTTTAATTGAATACATATACTGTTTCCATAAATTGCAATTATGGATTATACATATTATTTGTGTTGCCAACACGATGCGCGGTGACATAACGGTACAGGAATAAGCGATGAGTTTATTGCCATATAAACTCACCGCGTATTCCTTGCTAGGAAGTAAAGTTAACTGGTGAAGCGTCGACTGTATTGCACTCCTCTGCGCACTTCTTCAGGGATTACGGAGACGATGCTATGTTTGTTCCATTTTCAGTTTTTAACTGATTTCCTCGTCGGTCGTGTCGGTTGCAAGCGCGGCTGCCGAGCAATCTCGGCTCGGGCACTTCTAGGTTTTTCATTTAGATTTACTAGTACTGGTTCGGAGTGGGGAATTGTGTCCGGTGTATGACAATTCCCATTTCAAAGTGGGACGTAAACGTAACTGGTGTAACGTGGGAGTGTGCTACATTCCTCAGCTGCGGGGATTACGGGCTAGCTGTTGTGTTATTTGTTTTTTTTTGTTTATTTATTGCCTCTATTTTTGTTTTTGTAATTGTGTGCATTAAGTCAAAATGCCGCGAATATACTTACATATTTTCTTTCTTCCTCTTTTGTTTATTACAATATTAATAATATTCACATAAACCCTAGGTCTATTTAAGATATAAATTACTACATACTGTTAATTCCATCAATATGGCAATGAAGCCAAGGAAAAATCTTCAACAAAATCACTATAATTGTGTGGTGACCCTGGCCTCGTGAGTCGCATCAACCGTCAAACGAAAACAACGACTCGACTTAGACTTTAGACGCAGTCGTGTTCCCTTCATCTTGAATACCTGCTATGTTACAAAACTTCACTGTACCAGTACAGTGAAGTTCTGTAACGTTTCAAAAATAAATTTAGTATTTGACCCGATAATATTGAGTAATGATAGTTTTTTATTATTATGCAGTCATCGTCATTATTAACCAGCGAATAACATTTTAATTGAAAACACTGCAACCTGAGTAGAGTAAGATGTGGGTGTCATGATTTAAGCCCCACATTTCTGGAGTGCTCGGCTAGAGTCCAAAATACTACACTAATACTTTGAGTATTGATCAATAACATTCTAAAAAATGCAACAATACGTATTCTCATAACTACAATATATCAAAGAAACAATCTAGTAATGTAGTCAAAGCAAACAAATCTCTTGAGCGAGGGTCCGCGAAGACAAGCGGCAATAACATAAATGATCACTTATTGTAATAGCCACGAGCCCATGCCTGGCTGCGGTCTTACTCGATGATGAGCGAGAGGTCGCTACTAGCTACGGTGTGACATGCTCTGTCGGAACTGCGACGACTAATAACAATAACAAATGAACTATCCGATCCGTCCCTGTCCGCACATCCTCCATCCAGGCGGCGCCTCCAGTAGATTGGTCCGATCGTAAACAAAATTGCCGCTTGACCGCTGACGGTCAACCGTCGCAGCTGTCCGGTGACCATAGTTTTAGCATTTCCTTGGACTCACGTTACACCGCTCTGGACAGCTTACACCAAAGCTACGTCACTAATAGGTCGGCTTATCAGTTAATATCGTATCGCGGACACGGACGAGCACGTACTTGGACACGGGTTTTCTCTTATAACGAGAACTGTGAAAACCCTTAAAAACTGCTAAAACCGTTGCACTGGCCATGAGCGGTTTAGCCGATTTTGCACTATTTACAGAACATTATCGAAAACATTAAGCGCGCGGGTTCCCTTATAACGTTTTTGTTTACCGTTGGTACTTGGTGACTTACGACTCGTATGACTCGTATATAAAAATGTTCATTTATTATCCTTACATGTCCTATTTTTACGCAATTACAATCACACGGGTCAAACATATAATTGTGAGCTGGGACCAACGCGGTACCAATTCAGTTTTTAGCCTAACATTAAAATCATTCATCATTATCGCTATAGTGATAGATTATTATTTTGTTAGGCTGGGCATAGATTCTTGATATATTACATTATCATCATTCACCCAGTCATCAGCCCAAGTCACTGCTGGAGATAGGTTTTCCCCGAAGGTTTCTTGCACATAATCCCCACGTTGGGCATACAGGTTGGAGATCGCAGGGCAAGAGTTCTCGCGCCGCCTAGGCATCAGTCCTTCTGTGTACGTTTAGCCGTGCTTACACTGGACGCCCCGTCGCGCCGTCGCCCCGTCGCGCCGTCGCCCCGTCGCGCCGTCGCCCCGTCGCGCCGTCATAGCGTGATCGGTGAGCACTAGGTTTAGTCGCCTCTTAACACACCCTAGTATCTAATCATATTAAACATAAGCAAGCTCGGAGCGCGAGTCTGTTTAGGCAGGTACGTTAGTCGGGTCCGACATCTCTCCTGTCCGTCGTCGAAACTGAAGCCTGATATGAGTGGCGGCTATTAATAATATTGATAATATCTTGGAACAACTTACACACGACTATCGGAGCCTAAATTAAACAAAGACTGATAGCCAGATATTCTCTAATAAATATTATACATTTCTTATTAGGTACTTTTTATTCTTAAGTCAATAATTGTACGTGATTTTATAGTTCGTTGACTCGCCCTCCATTTCATAGTGGGATGAAAACGTAGCTAATAGAACGCGGGAGTACACTACACTCCTCTGCCCACACCGTCAGTGAGATACATGCGTAACTCTTAGACAGATCTGTTGCGCAGGGCGTCCCCGTCAGCCAGTGATCTGGAACCGAACAAATTACTGGGTCAATTTGGCGGCCATCTTTACGAAATACGAGTTATTGGCGGTCAAGAGACATGCGGTGACGTTCCACTTTGTGACGTGCGGTACGACTTCACGATATGTCGTGGTATTATATATTAGCTTCTTTCGATCGATGTATAAAATACTCAGGGCAAATACTCGTGCTCATCATACTAATAATAATTGTCCTGGATGAGAATCAAACCCATAATCACCAACTCAACAATGAGGTTAACTAACACGTAGGTAACCTGTGTTAACGAAATAAAACTCTTGTGCAGTTTGCAATACAAGATCCTACCATGAGTTACTTATGCCACACCCCCTGCCCTTTGTCCCGCACTTGTAGACGCAGTCTGCGGGACCGGTGGCGACGCTCATCGCGACTGAAGTGAGTGGTGAATGTGGAGGAGTCGCGGCAGGTCTGCAACCATACAGATATTTGGCACTCCGTGCTCCGTGCTCTCTCTGCCTACCCCGTTAGGGACCTGGCCGTTAGGGACATTCAACACTAACACACCACGCATTACGACTAATTATATTGCAGTCGTAATCGTGTCGTTATATAAAAAGTTTTTTTATGCATTATTTTGACATTTTGTTTAAATTGAGTTATAGGAAAGATCGTTTCACAAAAGAGCCAATTTCAAAGTAAATTGATGTTCAACTGAAATATTATGTTCAGGATGTGTTTTAAAAACTTTTTTTGTAATCCAATTTTTGGGTGTGTCTCTCCGTAGGTATTGTTAACGTTATATTATAACCCTATTGCAGTGTACTGCAATCGAGGCGATATTAAATTTATATAATACACGTGTAACATTTAATAAATCAGAAAAGTATGTGAGCGTGCCATGTAGTGCAGAATATATCAAAAATTCACAATTACAACACAATTAACTTAATGAATAAAACTTTAATAAAATAACTTATTAAAAACTATAATAAAATAACTAATAATTGTTGGAAGAATATAAAGCAGAAAACTATTGTCCAAAGTGACATCTGAGTGATCTGTACTGATGTCACCCGAAGAGAAGAAATTGAAATTTTAGTTTTTTTGAAACTTATTTACATTTACACGAAACTATTTATAAATTTAGGTTCTGTATAATGTAAGTCGAGTTTTTCATTATGTGAATAGATTATATTATTATATCCCTTGTCACTTAAGACACACTTGATTTGTTTTCTTTGACTAAAGAATAACTACGAGTATGTAGTGTATGTACTCTACTTCTTTACAGTCGTGTACACAAAGGTGTGTGTTAGTAAAATAACTAAACAGTTATGTAATTTTTCGTGATGTCTTCTTTCAGGCCCATACCTCGCCACGACGACTGGAAGGGCTGCTACCGGCCCGATTTATGTTACCCAATACTGCGGATTTTTAAAATGACTGTAAGAATATTCATACGTCCCTGTAACACGAGTCACAAAACTAAATACATTCAATTGTTATCCCAAGCTACATCTTGACAATTTGCTCATCTTCGATAGATTTTTCAAGAAATTTTTTAAAAAAAAACAATTTTAAACCTTGAAATGCATGGCAACCTTGGATTATCTGGTTTTGTATAGATCACGTATTCACGGAATATGTTTTTCAGCATATCCCTATTCCCCATAACTGAGCGCCATGGAGGGGGACGGCATGGTGGCCATCGTGCAGGGGCTCCGCGACGCCGGGCTGGCCGTCACGCTGTTGTCACGGAGATTCACTGAACCCGTACACTCGTCCGTCTTGGGCGACCTTTTGCGTAATAATGGTATGACCCTTTTTATTATTATTGATATAACTTCGCGCGAGGCCCCTCGCGAGGTGAGCAGAGCATACCGAGTGTCAATATCTTAACATTAACGCTGTTGACATATGCGCGCCGGTTTCGCAGACTTGTCCG
>DWTO01003568.1:0-12443 GCA_018244755.1 Jemadia pseudognetus | reverse complement strand
GCAGAGGAATGTAGAACACTCCCACTTTTCACCAGTTACGTTTACGTTCCACTATGGAATAGGCGGTGAGCCTCTTGATAAAATATATTAAATGATAAATATCAATTTGTACCAGGCGCTACTACGTGATAAATGCTGCTAGGATTAGTTTATAAGAATTTACGAACACTATATTATGTAAAATTGTGTACCTATATCTTCGTGTAAGACGCACCGTCCGTACTGCAGTATAAACGACGCGTGCACGTGCAAACAATATGTACAGTATACACCATCTTATGTACCACTACCAACACGTGTTTCGGCGTGAAATATTATATCCTTGACTTTATGCGCTCTTAACCGATATCAGGCACCAGACCAGACTTCGTGCGATTACTGAAAATTTCTAGTTAGAAAGATTCAAGAATATTTTATCCGACCCGTGTATTGAACCCAGTTCTTGATCAGCAGTTGCCTGTCACCATCAAACAACTGACACGGAAAGTCACGAGGCAGTCAGTATCAACTTAATTTGTTAAATGAACATTCATTGCTCTGTACCCGCTATAATTTGTATGTACCGGCGTAGCTGTACGTAGAGAGTGATGAATTCGGAAGAGGCACGTCGACGTAAGGACTGAAGAATTCGGTACTTTGGTGCTCCCTGCTACCCCGTAAAGGACCTGAGTGATGATGTAATAATAACATCAAAAATAATAGTAGAATTGTTTTAAATACGTATTCAACTGTAACAAGTATTCACATCAGAGGGCTACAGACCATCCCTAGCGGTGGAATATGTGGTGTTTTCGTAATTAAAGTGTTGTGCCTTTTTGTGGGCTTTCGGCGTATGAGGTCAAGTAATCATGCCTCCACGCTACACTCCAATGCGTATTGCGAAGTATTCAAGAAACCAACATTTTTCGCACATTTGGAATTTTGTATATTTCCATGTGAATGGTTTCTTGAAACGATGACCAAAATAGGTTACATAACCTAAAATGAATTTTTGAAACTATAATCTAAAAATTCCAAAAGTTTGATTAGTATTTCTAAAAGTGATACACTCTTCTATTTTAACACATGAAATACAAGGAAATAGCAGTATTAATGTTGATAGAACTCGCTGCTACTGTATCAATTGAGTTTCAAAGATCGTTAGGTTGGTCGACATTAATTTAATGTTTACCTACGAACATTACGACATTTGAAATAGACGGAAATTTAGAGATGATAAATCCGCTAATGACCGGAATAATTCTGAACTCACGTTCACGTACAATCTAGTATAGAGTTGACAGTAACATCTATATACCAGATAAAGTTGACGCTCCGTTAATATTATGTTAAATATTGCCACTCAGAGAGGACCTTCTCGTCCAACAGAGGAACGATGAAAGGGTGGGTTTATAACGATTATGATTATTATGTGTTAGTTGATGAGTTTCCTGTGTTTTATAATACGCTTATTGTGTTTATAGGCACATGATTATTTTTTGTATACATTGTAAATTTTATATATTTATGCCTTTAAAGGTTACAAATAATAACAGAAGAAAAAATACTTTTCCACCAAAAAACCATCAATGTGTGTTTCTTACCACACGCGGTCATAACAACAGTGCCAGTAAACATCTTATGCACGCCGCCATCATTCTGTTAGCATTTAAACTAATAAAACAGAAACACAAAAACCGGAAAAAAATATGTTTCCTCAAATGCTCTTTCCGCTAATTTGCTTCGTTAGAAGCTATTGCATGTCGCGGCTGTTTTTCTTTTCTTTTTCATTTTAGCGAGCGTCAGTTAATTTGATTTGGTGACTTTGACGACGAGCGCCATGTCGCATATTGCTCGCCGAGGTCGGCCGTGCTGGCTCCTGGGTTCCATTTATATAGTAGCACAAATGCTCAAAGTTTTATATTAAGGTATCATTCCGACGCTCTCAACATTTACAAGCATATTATTTAAACGATTAATGCACATAGATTATTTAGTAAATTACCAAATACCTGCCCGAATGGGAACCAAATCTTGAACCCTGATTAAACCTAAAAAAAAACGTAACATCACGCCTATTATCCCCGATTAATTTGTAATAAATTTTAGCTACTGTGACACTTATTAGAATTATATTACCATATCGTTCTTATACATTTTGTTCAACCTTGTCCCATTGTTTTTCTCTTATCATGGATAGGCTTAAGGCCTCAAGGTTTAGTCTGTCAAGTTGGTTGAATGGGAGTTGGCAGATATAGTGTACCCTAGAGAACATCGTAGAGTAGGTACATGAAAATGTTTTATAAGTTTCATCACGATATTTTCTTTGGTCAGCAGAGCAAGTAAAGCTTATTTGATATTAATAGAAATTACACAATTTAACAGAATCATCCTATTCGTATTGTATGAACTCATTTCTGTTGTTTTGTTAAACTTCTTAAACCCATACCATTACAATAATGGTCCTTAAAGGGTTACCTAAACTAAGAGCTGAGTCCAATATGGTTCTCCCCCTAAATTAAGCAAGTAAGTGATTAAATTCTTTAATCCATGGTGGATTACAAAATGTAACTCCTGATTACAACATCACCGATCGTCGATTGAAGAAATGACCAGTCTGATGAAACCGATATTTAAAAAAAACATACAGACGAATTGAATACCTCCTCCTTTTTGAAGTCGGTTAACAATGTTTACAGCTGTTACTCATAACAGAGTGACCTTACACATCATAGCCCTTATAAAAATTATCACTCTCTGTACTTCTGAATAAAGATTGAGCAAGGAATGTAAGAGATTGATATTTCCATTGACATATAAGATTATCGGTTTTACATATTATATTGTGTATCTGCTTCATATAATCGATAAAAAGCATTGAAATTGAGCCCATCACATTTTAAAACACACTTTAATATTATGAGACTGAAACCACTTCAAAATGCCACTACGCCTAACAACTGAGTTTCAACATTACTATATGTTTCAGACTCGCAAATTAACAGAGCCGTGAAATGGACCTCTTACGATAACGGAGACCCACAAATGGCTCTTACGTGTTAAGCAAACAGTATAAAGTTAGACCGTCACGGTTATGGCCTGTCCATTAACGTTTGTACCACATATTACACCAATATGTAAAATGATGTTATTAAAATAATAGTGTAGATATACATAAAAAATCTGCTAAAGGTTACGAGCATATCCATGTATTATTTATATCATGTATGGTCCTAAACGTAAAGAGCTCTTTATCATTACAGACTCCTTCCACGTGCATCACTCTCTCCACGCACGCGCGGCTGTATTGACATTTGTGACTCCTCTATCAGAGAAGCATCTGACCATGGTCAAAATAGAAAAATCTTGGTTTTCTTCAGCACCCGAGTCCATCAACATTATCTTCGCATATATCTATTTTGTCATTCTTTCATCTGCCATTATTTGGAAAACTTCGAACAACTAGCAGCTTAACATATATTTTTGCTATCTAAATATTTTTTCAATTTTCATATTCAATATAACAAAAGCAAACACAAACACAATCGCCTACACGTACCGGATTAATCAGGTGACGTCCGGATTGATCCGGTTATATCCGCTTCGATCAAGTTATGACCGGTTTGTTTCAGCTGTATCCGCTCATTGATGAAGGTGCGACACTCGTAGCTGACGAAATTGATATGAAAATCGAATATTAAATAAAATATAAAACACTGTGATTACATTATTATTATTGAATGTTAGTTAATAACGTATACTTTTCACATTTCACCGTCCTTAGATAAATAATTACTTGTCAATAATGTATTGACAATCCTGTGCTTACAGCTTTGAGGAAATACAGGACTCATAATGTTATTATAATGTATATTACACTAAATACCTCTATTTATGGGACTACCTAGGAAAAAGAAAAAAAAATATTTTCAAAAGTCTTAAAATGTAAATAATTGTATTATTTTATCTATTATTGCTATTGTTATCGCCATCTACTGTAATAATTCATCATTATCACAGTATGTTGGTAAAATAAAAATAACTCAATTTTTAAATTTTAATTTATGTTCTAAACATTTATAAAAAAACTCAATCCGAAAGAACGATATCAACGAATATTCTTTTTACACTCAATTTCTTCGTATATTGTAGACATTAGTATAAAAAAAATTAATACTTATTTCGCATGGAAATTTTATCTCGCATTGAAATCTCACGGTAGTTTATTAGAAATATATAATTAATTAATTTTTAATTACGTGTATAAAAATGAGACATTAAATAATACGATACGAAACTAATATATTGCAAATAATTTTAGTTAGTCGTAAATACATGTACATACGTAAATTCCTCTACGTTTTGCTTATATTGTACCGTTTCAAATATTCCTAATGATAAAAGTCTTCTGATAAAAATATCTATTATTAAACATTCTCATTTTCTCATATAACATAAAGTTTTACGTTGATGAAAATGTGCTTGTGTGCCCGCTTTTTTAAATGTTTTGATTCAAATCCATACAAAATGTAACGCAGAGAACCGATAATTTTAAGCCAAATATCTCAATATAATTTCTCTTCGTATAATTTACTGTTTTATTTATATATAGAATATCATACCGCGATAAAAATTCTGTCTAAATTGCGATTGATCGGCCTCCCCGGCGACGCAATACATCAGGAGAGAATAAATCAAAACCAATCTAATTACATGTCTTTTCGGATCGGTTTTATCTTTTCCAAGGGAATTCCGAACGTTCTCGGAATCGGCTATTGGATGACTGGGATTCTCTTCTCTTTTCAAATGTTATTTCGTTGAAAAGGGCATGAATTTGTTTTTATTTATTATGATATGTAATTTAATACTGGATATTATCGTTGATCTGGTCAATAAAGACAAAAATATTTTGCATTTGCTGTTCTCTGCCCACTCTGTAGGGAACCTGGCGTCACTATATAATAATAATAAGGAAAATGATAATAATAGTATTAGAATTGTTTATAGTATATACGTAAATATGTACATGCACGCAGGACCGTACTCAACCGGAAAAGATATAAGTACCTATATACGAATTATGAATCTTCATTGACAAATTTCATTTCATCTTATTATTTCCAATTCATCATAGTTATATATATCTTATAGTAATTGTATACATCTTCAGGTTTATAACCTTCAGAGCTCTTTTGCCAAAAACCGAAATCAAAGCTGAATCTTGTATAGCACGAGCAGAAAGCAAAAATGGGGTTTGCATAAACCTGATTTTCATATAGCTGTTCAAAGCCTATTTACCACCGACCTTACATTGGTTTAGCTACAAGAACAAATTCGGTAATCAGTCAGTTAGTCGAAAAGACTATTATACGGAATGCTCAGTTAATGACACAGTTTGTCATTGTCTTCCCGAGTAGACAGACGTACAGCGAGTTACTGACATACAGCGTCTTGGCAGCATTTTCCTTAACAGAGACAAATTGTAAATCGATAACATAGATTATAATCCGTATCACAGCCGTCTAGCGGAAAATCCTCGAGGTGAGTTTGGAAGAAAAATGAGAATCAGTATTTTGATAAATTCGTATTACAATTTTCCCCTATAAGTTCTTATATATAAATATTACATATTTCGCAAAATTAAATATATTAAGACGATTCGGTGTATACCCGAAATTTTAATCATTATCTGTTACGTTTATGTCTCACTATGGAATGGGTGGTGAGTATATTGCTGTACACCGGCATATATGCAGGCTCCGAGCTACTACTAGGAAATCAAAGTTAGAAAAATCCAATATGGTCCGACCCGGGATTTGAATCCAGGATCGGTCAATCGGCAGTCACGCTTGCAACGAACACAACCATCCATGCAGTCACACGACCGTCGAGACAGGCGAGCAGTGTCATATAGTAAATTAGGATAATTCAATTAAGACAACGGGAATGTGACTCTGAATTGTGTTGGATCGATCGCAGTGGCTCAATATTCATGGGGGTTCACGCTTCTTGGCCCAATAGTAGATGAACCTGTAAGCTGATTCACAAACTCTGATTTCGCTTTCGATTCCCAATCAGAACAATTAGTTGTAAGATGCTTCTTAATACGCGTCTTATACTTATATCGCATTAGATGTACATGTAGGTATGTATGTATTTTGAAATATACATGCGTTTGTTATAATTTGCTTGGTTATCAATAAACCTAGCCTACTTTGCGATTATAGGGCCATAAAAGATTTTATGCCACCTCGTTAATTCACCAACACACCATGTAATCACTCACGATCAGCTAGCGACTCGACGAAGTTAAAGCAATCCATACTTCAATTAGCGAGAGTGCCGCCCTTTTTTTTAATTTTGGAAACCGAAGACTCCACTAAATCTTTTTTTGTAACACCGGATTTACTGGCAGAGTACGCCTTTAGGCATTAAGTCCACCCTTTGTTACCTGACCTTAAATTACCAGTAAAGAACAATAAAATAAATACATAAGAAATTCGTGGCTGACTTTCATAAGTTTGGTTGAAATACAATATTGTCCAGTTCAGGTTATTGTTTGGCTTAATTTCGTTCACGTTTATGGACACAGGTGCCCACAATATGTATAGACACGTGCCCGCCCACCCATCCATTACTGTCATTTCCAGTAACAACGAAATATTAGGTGGATGTTTTTCATGTTATAGAAATAGAAGCGAAATATTGATGATCACTTAATGGTGAAATTAAAACTGAAAAGTTCATCGTAAACACAGCAGACCTGTATTCATCATCAAATAGAAAAATGCTACTAGAATAAATAGGTTTAGCAAAGTAGCTTTTCAGACAAACTTGAGCAGGCGACACTAACAAGTTTAACTAAACTAAGAAAAGTACCGCGCACGTTTTTAATGTGGAATTGTTTACCATCTGGGGGATTCCCGGACCACTATGGCATGCGGCTGTGACGGAAAGGTGCAAAGAGAAAGAGAGGAAGAAAGAGACGGAAGGCTCTTCTTCATATTCGGTAAGGCATCGACCACTTACCATCAAGTGACTCGTCCCCTGGTTTGTTAGCTTAAACATAAAAAAGAGTATGTTAAACATATTATGTTCTGTTATTTTATTATTCGCTTATGGAATATCATTAAAAGTAAACAAAATGTTGCTTTTATGAAGCAAAATAAGATCTGACTGTATCAGTATGACTGTTTTAGTATCATTCAGTTTAATATCGACAACGATAAAAATCATAGTAGGTTTTAGTGAAAGTCCTAGCAGATTAAAAAAACATCATTGCTTTGGAAAATAGCTTTATAGGGCAATTGGCTTTCGTTAAGAATTCAATTGTATCTGTAAAGGAATTTCTGAATAAAGGAATTCTAATCTTAACAGGAAAATTTATATGTTGAGAGACAATATAATATTTAGGAGGAAAATATTAACAAAATAACAAGATCGATGTAAAGTAATCTATTTTTAGCAAACTAAAGAGTCTTTTAAAAGAGACTTATACTAGACAGTATCCTACAGTGGTCGGTAATACAAACTTACATGGACCTGAAGAATTTTTTCCAGTCACGTGCGAATTTGTCAATTTGTTCGTTTTGTGGCTAGAGAATGTAAAAATAAAACGGGGTTTAGTATCATATCTGTCAGGAATGGAATTTTGGCCCAGCACCTCCCACATTTAAAAGCAAGAATTAGCTAGAGAGATGTCTAGAGATACACTCAAGTAACCAGCTGTAATATTATGGAAATGATCAAGGAATGAGGGTGTAAACTATAATAAACATATACCATTGGAAAAGTAGCGTTTACGAGCCACCTGGTCCTGAAAATTTTACGATGGGAATTTTACGATACATGAATACCTTCGCAGGAATATTTTATCCGTCAAGGCTTGAATATGAAATCGGAAATAGTTTTTAGAAAGTTTGAAAACGTTGACTTATGATAAGTTGAAGTTACCAAATTGTCAACACAAGTTAAATATTATCTTAAAAATGTGAGTTGACAGTTTTGGGTTTAATATCCGAGGAATTAAAACCGAAAATGAGTGGAACATAGTCCATTGATACTCGTCAAGATTTTACCATTGTTTTCCTATTTAGGAACAATAGCCGTCTGCTCGAATGGGATTCTTTAGTATGATAGGACGATTAGGTCGATATGAACTCATCCGCAACCACACGACGCCTGAACAGTATTTACCTACACCAAGTGTGGTGGACCGTAAGTTCGCACTGGAGCAGTGGCTCCAGTGCGAACTTACGGTCACATTCTCCCAGAAAATAACTACAGTCAATAAATAATTTCTATATTCGAAATGTTAATAAAGCATCTTTGCACGAAATAAATCCACAAGTATCCCGCTTCCGTACAATTTCATTGAAGTGTTTTCACAGCTTTTTGCATTCAGGCGCCTTTGGCCGTGATTGCACCTGATACAGAAACCTTTGAGATACACCACTCTCGTTTAAATACCTTTTTTAATTTTTATGTTCTTCCAAAGCGATTTAATCACGATTTCTCATAAAAAACGAAAATCTGATATGAATTTTCTGGTTCTGGTAATGTAGTCCCTAAAATTTATAATCAATTTTGCTAGCTGTCAGTCAAGGGGTTGGTGAAACTTAACTGGTATATTGCGGGTTGTGGGATCGATTTCGAAGCGGAACAAATATTTTTGCAACGAATTTTTGAGTACAGTGGATGTATGTAAAATGTGTATTTATTTTAAATCCGTTTGTGATCCTACAACATAAAGCGTATAAATTTAAAGTGAAAAATCGCTAGAAGGTAATTTGATCAAATGACAAACAGCGCTTTCAATAAGTTTCATAAAACATAGAGCAGGAGTTTTACAGCGCTGTAAAAGCACCTTTATTTACTACGGTATTACTTCAGATCATATCCTGGTACTAAAATAATGAAACAACAATATTTTACAGAAATTTTGCGTTAAGTTGTTTAAAGTCGTTTTCAGACTGGAACTATACAGTACACTTACAATTTTTAAGTAAATGAAGTGATTATTACATGGATAATTTGAGGACAAGTAACGAGTAAAAAACATATATTATTATTGTTTAAAATGAAGGAAAAAACCTGCGAAATAATGTATACTTTTATTAAAATGTCTACATTTTCCACTTCAACAGATATTCGTGTGTTGATAATATTCATAGAAATTTTCCCAACATATCTTTTGTGCTGTATCTAAAAGAACTAGGTCACCCATCCCAACGATTCTCGCAGTTCGCATGTGACAAATTGATTCAGACACAAAACGCTCGGTGCGCCTCTCGCCTTGTCACGGACCTTCAGCATTTTCGGTTGGAGCGACGACATTTTGAAGAAAATGTAGTTCACATCGTTGACGTCTTGTCACGTACCTTCATCCTCTATTTCAAAGTCATCGATGCTGGTCAGCAGTGACAGGTCAGTGCTTTAGAATTTGACCACTCGGTCCGAGGATTTTGGGTTCAGATACTGCGCGCATTTGGTTCTTTCCAAAATTATGTGCTTTCCATAAATTAAATGTCACATGCTGTAATGTAAAGAAATGTGCAAGGATATACAATAATTCTTCATAACGTAACTAAGGTGTGTGAAATTTGCCAAGCTGAACTAGGCCAGCGTGGGAGACTATGGCTTCAGTCGTGTTCGTTCTAATAGGAGGCCCGGACCCAACAGTGTTATTCACCAGTTACGTCTACGTCCCACGATGGATTAGCTGGTGAGTCTAAATTAACATTAAGTTACAATTAAGAAATTAGTTTAATTGAATTATTACTTGTGTTATGAAGTTATGTAGGAATATAATTATAGAATAGGCTCATAGGATTGTAATTACAGAAAAAAGTATTTTGTTTTGACGTGAGGACCGATGTTTAGGAACAGATTTCTGACGAATGTCTCTCAACCTTTTAGCTCAAGGAATTTTTAAGACAGCGCCAGCTTTAAGCAAATAGCCTTTGTGTTATTTCTGGCCATAGTCTATTTATGTAAAAAATTCCATCTGAATCCATGCAGCTGTTTCAGGGTGAAAGAGTAACAAAAATACATATGAAACCATTCATAATACATAGTAATTACATATATATCGTACCTGAACTATATATTTGTTGCACAAGTTCTAAAATAATATAAAACGAAATTGGCTCAAAATCAAAACAATTGTATATATAAGAGAACAGGTCAATTTGCAGCTTTCAATCAATTTGCGGTCTTTCGATTCACCTTGTACAAAATTCCTACAATTACGTTATCACCCAGAGGGCTTGATTCAACGTCTTCAAATAAAATAAATTAAATTAGTATAAAATTGGCTTCAAATATTTGTTACATAATCATAATTACAGCAGCTGTCGAGTTGGCACAAGTCAGAAATGTCCATGGCTATCCAAGAACCTCTGCAGCTGACCTGGAACACGACTCCAAGGATACGACCGTCAGTATCAGTTTGTACAGTTACAATCAGTTGTTTGTAAATATTTGGAACTCGATGCTGTCTTCCTATCCAGTGATGGACCTGATGTAAGATAGTACTATAAAAAGGTAGCAGATATAATCTTATACAGCTGAACATTAAGTAGCGTATACATGGTCTGCTTACGAATTATAAAAAAACCAAACTGACGCAGAAACTAAATATTAGAATAGCATTGTTATAAGCAACCTCGGGGTGAAGGCTGAGCTGTATTGCGGCAAAAATTCGCACCCAATTTAATTACTACAGGCATTCTAAATGAGCCCTAGAGAATGTGAATTGATGAATTTTGTATAAAATCTATTGTCGCAAGTTGGCAACTTTACAACGTACCAGAATAAATAATAAAAAAACAGAGCTTTATTATATTGCGGTATTTCTGAAAACTAATGTACTTTTACAATAATTTATCATAGTGCGCCAAATATAAGGCTCACTACACACGCACTATAAAATTAAATTAAAATTACATTTTGTTCATTAATAAATTAGTATAAATTAAGTAACCATTGGTGATTCCTATTTTAAGTAATTTTTATGGATGTGCCCTAGCACATACATAAAAACGTTCACCTGTTTCGTGCCTTAAATTATCTTATATTATACTATGTGCTAGTCTGAGTATAATTGTGTCTAAGATGTACGTTACGTTTTTGCCTTTGGGTAAACAGAAGATCAGTGCGTATATAGCGCGGGGAAATTTTATCATTATATACATACATATATAATTACAATATTCTAGTTGTAACATGAATAATAGCAGTCGTTTTCGCAGAGGGTTTTATCACTTCACAGCATTCTATTCTTAATTTGGCCACTGCAGCCCATTGTTAATATAAATAACATATCTGCGAATATCGGAAAACATTCACAGATAATAGAAATAAGAGGTAGTTTCGGTGCTATATGGATATTGAAATATATCTATAATGTTGAGCTCCTAACAACCCCTTTATGTAATATTCATCTGGATTGAGCCCAAATTCAGAGTTGAAGTAAAATTTATAAGATTATTCAACATTTTAAGCTCGCAGATCATATTTTAGACTTCATATTGATATTAATAACATTACTCAATAACTGTGGAGACTTTTTATTTTATTTTCCTTTTCATGCCTAATCAACCAACCAACATGTGTTACCTACGAACAAAAGATTTTTAAAGAAGCATGGTCGATCATTCCTTTTCTGTTACATTTCCATACATTAACGGATTTTTATTTAATGTAACGTTACGTTACGCTTGAAATCCCCGAAGAGGTAGACAGAGGAGTTCAGTACACTTCCACTTTTCACCACTTACGTCCCACCGTGGAATAGTAGGTGAGTTTATACTATACACTAAGCATAAATCCATATTCCGAGCAATTACTAAAAGTTCCCACTATTGAATCTTTCAATTTACAATATTAATGTCCTGGGAAGACTTCACATGGGGCCATCTGATTAAAAAGTAATAAACTCTGTGCTATGGTAAGTAGACAGCTAATATCTTTAATAATCTGAAATACATACTTATTTAAATAAATTTAGAGCAAGGACTGATTCCACAAAGATTTGTACTGAGTGGGCATCAAACTAAAGTCCTTCAGCTCCCCAACTGCTACACCAACAGGTCAGTCAACGTAAATGAAACGAGTTACCCATTTTGGAACTCGTAGCTACAAAATGCTGCATGAGACGTAGGTACATTTTCACAAATATTATATACAATTATACATAATTCATTATATGTAATTATCATCAACTCGATTGTTCCGCTGTTGGACGCGCCTGTCCTCACATTATAGGAAGGGATTAAGCCTATAATCTGGTTCTTCGGCCGAGTTTATAGTTACTCTAGTTCATACAAACCTAGCATACTTTGACAGTTAGAACTATCGCACGTGTAAATTAGTACTTTCATCTGAATTTAACGTAACATCACGCCTGTTATCCCCGAAGAGGTAGGCAGAGGAGTGTAGAACACTCCCACAATTCACCAGTT
>DWTO01003567.1:0-12443 GCA_018244755.1 Jemadia pseudognetus | reverse complement strand
AGTGTTCGACCCGGGAATCGAACCCGGAACCTCCCGATCGTCAGTCGCACTTGCAACCAACACGACCAACGAGGCAAGAATACTTAGAGTGATTCGAAACAAAGTGATAGAAACTGTATATGAAAAGTGGTTTTGCAAATAATTATATTACAAAGTACTTTACGCATTTGTAAATTATTTAGTAATACATAAAATTTATGTAGCGAACCGAAAATAAACCAGTTCACAAATACACCCAGCCATCCTAACATTCCGACCAATAAAGCGCAAAATAAATATCGATGTGCGAGATTTATTTCAATTACAACAAATGAGCGTGAAAAACAATTATAAAGCTATTGGCAGTACGTATCCGAGGCAGTAAACAACAGGCCGTAGGGCTGTGATTCTTTTGTATTACTAATTCACACCGACGCGACGGTTCAAACTGTTCAATGATAGCTAATATTTGATGAAGTTTGTTTGATATAGGTACTGTTCTAAAAAATCTCTACTAATAACTTCTAAGATTTCTGTCACAACTGATTTAAAATTATATTTAATAAATATATTATAATTTTGCCACATGTTAACGAGTAATAAGCTTAAATATAACATTTTATCACAAAAATCGGTTTCTCTGAAAATGTTTGTCAAATCCTTGTGCTATTATATACTGATCATATTAAATTAAGTCCACAATACTTTTTATTATAATATCAGTGTAAGAAATTAATCTGCCAACCCTACAGCCGACGCCACAATGTTCATTAACTGACAGCTAATTTTAATCTTCTATTAAGGGTTAGTAAAATTAGCCCTGGGGTGTTTTATAGGTTCGATTCGCAATATTTAAGTGCACTTGCCTGTCTTATATCTCTAGACCCAATAAATACTGTCGCGTCATGCGTTATTAATTTGGTAGATATTTTTTCACAAGTTATTGTCTACTGAGAAACACAATTCCTTTGGATATACGATTACACGTAATTACCTTTAGAATATATCACGTATGTAACTTTTCATTCTATTAACTTCAAAGTAAGCACTTTATTTAACATCAATAGTACATAATGTTTGTAAAATATTGTTAATTAACAATACGTATCTGAAATGATTCGTTTTATGTAAGCATTTTTCGCTACATTCGCAAATAGAAAAAGGAATATGTATCAGGTGCTTTCACTGAAATGATGATAATGTAGATTTATTAACGCATTAAATTAAAAGAATTTTTATTGATACTAAAGGCGAGAGACACTCAAGTATTCGGCCCATTACTTTCCGGCTTTCTATAATGTATGTCGTCTGGTATAATTTGGAAATGTCTCGGTAATACTGTTTGGCCGCAATAAGAGCAAATCATCTAGTGTCCTAATATAAATAGCCGGCATTAAATAAAAGATAAGTTCGGCCGCGTTCACACACACATTTTTGATTTTGCCCGGAATTATTTGTTGCTTTTTGAGTTTAAAACTTATGTATGAAAAGGTACTTATATGAACATACTATCTATTCCTAGTGGGAGGTATGACGTAACTGGTGTAACATTGGAGTGTACTGAAGTAATCTCTGTCTATTTCGCGGACTACAGGCGTGATGTTGAATATCAGTTACGAAATATATCTGTTAATTTTCTGAAACTTGGAAACATACAACTCGGAGATTAACAGAAGCAAAATTAAGTAAAAGAAAACGTCATAGAATATAATTAGTTTTTAGAATAGAATATAATATTTTGAAATTAGAGGCAACTGCCAGGTTTTCTCGTTTAGTTATATTAAGTGGGTTGTGGTGTGAACACAGCCTTAATTCCGTAATGGTCTTACGCGCATTACGTTATTTTGAGTGGTTGTAGGAACAAAAAGTTAGTGGAGACAATTTGAGTTATGCGCGGAACGTCATTTCACATCGCTCGGGCTCGCGGCGGAGATTTAGTGTTTTAAATAAATATGTATATCTGAATAGAAAGTTGGTTATGTCTGATAAACTAAAGACCTTGTTAGTATTTTTGATATATTCACTACTGTTTTCTTTATTGGTGTGATATTTTTTTTAAGTTATATCTAAAAACGTTGACTAAGCCGTGTGAAGTCTAGGAACGCGTGCTTGGCCAGCGTGGTGGACTGTGGCCTTCGCAGTCCCATTCTGAAAGGGGACCTATGTCCAACAGTGGTAAATGAGCGATAAAAAAAATATGAACTTTTTGACATCTTCATTTCTATGGAAACACTAACAGCGATTTTAACGTAAAATGTAGGGTGATATTTTCACATGTTTTATATGAAAATTATGTACACTTAGTGTATGTATGGAGATAATTATATAAAGTACGTTTATGTTGTAAAATTTCACATACGCGTCACACGGTGGCGCCAAGTTGCGAAATTCGCTAACACGATATATACATAAGGGTATATTTGTCCGTTTGTGTTGCGTTGCGCTATGTATAGTAAGTACATACATTTACATGTGAAAAGCACTTCGAATCTGTGTCAATACAGACGCGACAATGGTATAAATAGATCTTCTATTATGTTAGTATCGTCGTCATTACTAGCAATACTTTTATCGTTCTATTGTTAGAGACCCGTCTCATCTTAGAATGAGAAGTGTTAAGAGCACAGTCTACTCCCCATATTTCATCTTAAAAGCATTCCTAATTTTGTAATTTCACTATCCATTGCAAAACTTGTAAAAAACAAAACATGAATGAAATTTCGTATTAACTTATTCTCGGCAATGGTTTCTATTTGGGTGGCTGAAATCGGGGGTTTCTGGTTTCAAATCTTGCTGAGTATGTGTGACTTTACAAAATTGTAGCTTTTTGTATTTAAATATCATTAACTATATCAGTGGAAACAAAGTTCGGTAAGGCGTGTACAGTCTGCCAACCCGCACTGCGTCAGCGTGATATAGTATAGCCTTAACCTGTGTTCTACATTTAATTTTTCCTTCATACCGTTTCCTGAATCAAATCAAATTCAGATAATTTCGATTCCACACACGTCACTCGCACTAATCTAATTATACAAATGAAAATCGTTTTACATTGGCAAATAAATTATTGATATATACATATGTGTACGTTGTAATTTAACGCGTCGACGTCATTCTGTAAATTTTTCAGTTGGATACGAAACGTCATTATTTAGCACCATTAGCGTTCGTAACGTAAACTACTCGTATGTACACACATACATACGTACTTAATACATGTACGTATGTATATTCTCTAAACCAAAACGAAGTATGAAACATCAGCAATTTTGAGTAAAATTCATGCATTTTCACTCGGTGTCACATGTCAGGTAAAGTATGACACTTAACAATGTTCCCATGTTATATATTTGTATGAGATAGGAATATTTTATACTAGATGTTCTTCGACTGTCTCGTAAGGAACCTAGTGTGACGATATATTCATTATAATTAAATATAATATATTTAATCCGTTCAGCAATCATTCCTTTTGCTTTCTTTAGCGCCCAAATAAATAAATATAAACATCAGGCTATAAGTAATAATGTACCTACGATTAGTCTTATTCTGCAATTTCGTATTATTGAAAATTTGGTCCTTGTCCTAAGAACGTAATGTTTTTCACGGTTATTTTGTTCACAATACTTTCATAATGATTTAAATTGTTTGATATTTTCCTGATCGTTTTATAATAGGAACAAAATTGCAGCTGTCCAGAAAACTGGGGTGGCCTTAACGCTTGTTACTTTCATATGTACACGAGATCGTACACGCATTATGTAGTATGAAAAATTCAGTCAATCATACGTTTTATACCGTCACGGCTCCCATGCTATTATCGACTTCATCACGTCACAGATTTCAAGGAAATGTCACACATGAACATAACACGTTCGTACGCAGTAGGGTGAGAATTCAATCAATCAAAGGTGTCTAACGGTCACCAGTTCACGGCGAAACACTGCTTTACTGTCACGAAAAACTCATTTGAATCGCGTGACGTGTGCAGTGAATGTACCGGATTGAGTTACCGGGCACATATTTGAATATTGTGTTGCGAACACCGCTTCTGGTCAGTTACACAACGCTTTTGTTATCGGGGAATTGATATTTGGGGACATTATGAACCCAAGTGGCTTCGTTTAGATACTTCGTTTGATGTATACTTCGTTTAGATGACAGACGAGTATCGAAGTGCATTATGTCTAAAGATGTTATGCCACTTACCTTGTGAACATGGTGACTAAGTGGAGAGTGTGGCACGCTCTCAGTGGCGTCCCCTCGCGCCCCTATAGTTCTCATCATTAGCGCCCCCAACCACCCCTCCAGCGTGCCAGTCACCAACCAATACCTGGTGAAATAAAGAAAAAACTTAAACACTTTTCTTTTAATCATTATATTGTACGTTGCCTGAAAATATGGGAATATGATTTGATATATAATTTAAAAATTATACCATTTAGTCAATGGTATTATCACATTCCAATGCGGGACACGGATATTACTTCTAAATAGGAGGGGTGTAGGATTTAATCTGACACACTAGCGTATACTCAGTACAACATAGAGAGCCTTACTGGGATAAGGTTAAACCCTCGTACTAGTCGATAATAGCTTCCATATTAGAAAATATACAGGAATACCCGAATGATGCATTTGAAGACTGAACTGCAGAAACAATGGTTCGTTTTTGCTGGATATGTGTGCATGCGTGTATATTTTTGTTTTTAGTGGCTTAAGATTTTATTTTTTCAACGCAACGTAACATCACGCCTGTTATCCCCGAAGAGGTAGGCAGAGGAGTGTAGAACACTCCCACAATTCACCAGTTACGTTTACGTCCCATTATGGAATAGGTGGTGAGCCTATTACCACTAGACTATCACTGATTTTTAGTTCTCTTTTATAGTTCTACAGTTCTCTATAAATTCTCTAAAGCATGTCATATCTGCTAAACCGCTAAACAATCAGGGTCGGACTCTATGGTCTTCTCCTCCTCAGGCTTTGGGACTTCTCCGTCTGAGAAAATACAAACAGAAAGTGGAAAAATTAACAACATGAAAAAAGAGTTATATAACAACAAATAATGATAATTAGTTGACGATGGCATTGACGATGATCGTGATCATGTATGCGAAGGAATATCTGCTAATTATCCAGTTTCATATTTTATTCTGCAAGTAACAGAAAATCCCTAAAGGAAAAAAGTCATTTAATTTAATGAGCCGCGTACGTGAATAGGTGATTCGTAGTCCCGATGGAACCATGCCATTAGCATGATGGATGACATGTCGCTTGTTGGAGAGAAAAACCTCCTGCGTATTCTCACGTTATTAGATATTCTTAAAAATATTTGAGCACAGAGAGCATATAATTATATAGACGTATGTTACTATTATGTACTTTTTCGACAATTTTAGTTCAATACACCTATTTATGTATATAGCGTTCCTGTTATTAAAATGAATTGCATTCTTTTTTATACCTAACAGCTTGGATTCGTGTCTTTCTCGAATTCCCCAAGAATCCTCCAAAATCTTGCATTAACACATATGAATTTTTGAATTTTCACATATTTTGAATATTTCATCAACGTGTCGTTCTTTAAATCATAAGCACCACTATAAACTATGTATGTTCCTTAAAACGATGAGTAGAAACGTAAGCAACGAGTACATATCTAAAATTTAGTAACAATTGTAAACAATTACAAATCCTTTGTAAGGAGTCGCTTGAGACAGAACTTCATACGCATTTTCAAATATCACACCGGCCGGAGCGCGCCGAATTAAATAACCCATTTAATTTAATGAGCGGCGTACGCGAATGAATGTCTGATTTGTGTCTCTGTTGAGTCGTGTCGTTAATGTCGTTGGTTGGAACGCAAAAAATGTTGCATTGTAAATGTGAGGACATTACGAGAGATTTGATGCCGTTTAAAATTATAAACGAGTTTTTAGAAGATATTTTAGAGGATTTACGTTGGATATATAATAAAATTAGGTTAGCTTGTTAGAAATTTTAATTCGATATTAGGTACGAGATGGTATGAAATATTTTCTTACACGCTAATATAAGAGTTACTGGAATTATAAATGCATGTTAGCAACGAGAAAAAATATATTCAAGAGGAAAGCCTACTTGGATCGCATATGAATTGTCATAGCGTACGCGTGACCTTCCCGTGACACTACTTAACTAATATTTCGTTATTATAATGGGAGCATATGAAGTCATTCCTGTATCTCAATCTTAATTAGATCTAAGTCTTGTTTAAAGTACCATATGAACGCAATGAAAGAAGCACATAAGTAAAATCTGGTTACAAGAGTAAATTTAGAATTACCTAAAATGTTCTCTAAGACATTAAATTAAAATCTGCCAAACGGCACTTAGCGAGCATGACAGACTATTATTTTTACCCTTTTATATTAAGAATAAAGCAGTATCCAACAGTAGCAAGACAAAAGGCAATACGATAATGACGTTGATATGTCCAAAATTATATAATATCGAGTAGCTTTCATGTAAGAATGCTATCAAATGGACTCAATGAAAAATAAAAAAATGTACCATTTATTCGTCCCTATTATGATAGTGTCTCTATGACGTTACTTAGAGTAAATGACACTGGAAGTGCTGTGGCGCCGGTGATTTCGTCTACAATATCCGAGGGAAACAAAATGTTTTGTGCAGACTAAATAATTTAGGTTTCAGCTATAACTTCACCCAAACAAACATGATTGTAATTACCTGCATATTTTACATGAGCGGTACATACATCGTACATAGAACGTACACGTACCTAAAACATACCTACATCTTTTCAAGTTTTTTTCTGTTTTCTCTTGAAGTATATAAATAAATGATTACAGTATTTACAGTGTTTTACTGACGAGTTTGCGACCTATCCTATATCATTTTTTATAAACTCCTGCCAATCGCACCAAGTTTACATGTGTGATGTGAAGTCTATACTTTTTTCATTGCAAAAGTTTTTTTCGTTCCACTACCGATGTCTATTTCGTAATTTATGACTTGGGGTAACCTCTACCACGCTGTTCCATTACGGATAGGCAGTGCTTGAGATACATTCTGTCCGTATTTGAACTGCGAAAAACTCGGTCACGCATTCCACGCTCTAACAATAAAAACTACAAACGCTTCATCTCGCTTGATATGTAAATTAGCTATCATAATTTATTAATGAACGAACATGGCCGTGTGGTTTGTGGCTCGAGGTCAACCTATTAAAATGACAGATGACATGTCTTTGACTGGTCTGAAAAAAATTCTATACACTATACTGTCAAATAAATAACAAGAGCAAGAATTGTGAAAAATTTACGAATTCCTTTTTGTTCCTATTGTAATATTTCTTATTTCAATCTGTGATGATATTTTTTGTTATACAGGAATTACTACATTAAGGTGTGATTGCAAAAATAGGACGCGCATGAAACCGTGTGGGGTAGTATGTATGTAATACACCCCTAATCGCGATATGTTCTTTTGACAGGGGACCTTTTAGCCGTCTGTCGCTGAAATGATGGACGACATCAGATCTCGGAGGCCTTCGACCTTGGACCCATGTACCAAAGGACGAAGTACGAGATTTAGGTTGGAAGTGTCATTACCGTTTGATATCTTTTCATTTCAAGTTTTTCATTCAGACGAGTAAAACAAATGATTCAGAATAATCTTCATATGGATATGAGAGCCTCAAATCACAGTACATTTACATATAATGTATGGAAGAGTATATGACTTATATCCTGACAATATACTGTTATATAAATGTGCATAATTACATTTTATTAGCAATTGTTATGACGTCACGCAGTCCCTTATAGGACACCCAGACAACACACGAGTGTCAAATATAACTGTAACTACGATAGCGATACTTTCTTTTATATGAAGAAAACTAGAAATAGCAATATCTACGTTTATTTCTTATTAGAATGACCGCAGGCCATTTATACTAATTAGCCAGATCTAACGCACAGAATTCTCGCAGAACTTCAGACATACAATATCGCTTTCCATTCATCGGCAAGCAAATCGTACTTCGATGAACGAGGCGAGCGTTCAGAGCTGCGAGGGATCTGGATACAGCAACGAGGGCGGTGCGTACCCACTACCGCCCATGGAATCTGCAGCCGATCCCAAATAGGACTTAATTATTAATATCAATTAATTCAGTCAGTACCTATTTATTATTAAAGCTTGTTATTAAAGCTATTAAACTTTACTTAAATTTCACAGTAAAATTAGTATAAGCTTAATGTCTTTGCATGCTTTGTGCACTGGAATATCATGAAAGAATAACATAGACCATCCCTGTGTTAAAGGGGTAGGTAGAGGAGAGTTCTCCAACGATTGACCAGTTATGCTGTACGTCCCAATAGGAGGCGATAATATTGGCATATGTCGGGCACAAATCTTCATGAAGACGTTGAAATGTCCCCAGATACGAGTATCAATTTAAAATGGAATTTATCCCAGCACCGTGTGTCCCGAATGCATTAAAATTAAAAGTCACATTCAAATGCCTCACAGTATGTACATATGCATCTCTTTGATGTTTTTATTAAACACATTGCGCGCGTGAGATTATGACGAATTCGAATTGCAGATTATTTCGAAACATCTTTTTTAAAATGCCCAGTTAAGATGTACGCACACCAGTTACAGAAAATATTTTTATGCTTGTATACAGTTTACAATATGATATTGATTAGTGTATGTATGTATTGAAAAAATGTAATACAATATGTTCCAACAGCATGTATGTCGTTAGCGGGCACATTTTGTGTTACTTTTGAACGTTTTCCAATTCTTTCCGGCCCCCTGCTAGTAGAATATTCTTCCTGTAAAATAAAATTTTACTTTTAAAACTTAATATTTCGTAACTACATAGCATACTAAGTAAACTCTTAATTTGGCGGTATGGGAATCGATAACATTTACCACAGCCTTTTATTATACTAAATAATATTACCAAAAAAAGTACCCGAATGTGCTCGAAAATTAAAGTTTTAATAAAAAGCTTATTATTTAAAATTCGTTCTCCGTGTACGTTTATCCTAATTCGCCTCGATGTTTTGTTGATGTGACGATTAATCAAAAAACGTCATATCTACATCCGCTTACATGCTTTTGTATGGGAACGTAAAAAGGGTTGATTTCCAGCTTCAAATTATACCAAGATTATTTTACCTCGCAACCTATCAATGCGCCCAAGCGCTGACATATCGCGAACCGTATTTCAAGCTAATTAGTTCCTAGTATAATTTCCCATTACATACATATTTGTTACAGAATTTCGCCGACGTTTTCCTGCTTTGAAATGTATCAGCTGATAGCGAGATTTTAACTGATTTTTAAACCAAAGTACCTCTAGGTTTACCCAATGACCGGCTACACTTTTACGCAGTAGAAGAAAATACGCAGTAGAAGAAAATTGCCGAGAAATTACGCCGAGTTTTCTTTTCGACTTTTTTCTACTATTTAGCCGCAGCGTTTGTAGTATTCTGTTTCGGTTCAAAGGGTGTGGTAAAGACAGACGCTCAAACACGAGACGATTCAAAATCCTAAATATTAATAAAACATTGATATACAATACGACTGTCACCTACTGGTATTATTACATCCTCTATTTCAACTCACCGCTGAAGCTTAAGGGCCGAAAATTCCACAAACGTTAGAATAAACTTGGTTTTAACTGAAACTGCTATGTAGTTTGGAAACAGAAGTCAGAAGAAGATTCAGAATTATGGTTAACCTCCGGTGACTTAGATTCGTTTTCCCGATTGCCGTCTTTGTGTATATGAGGCTTAAAAGGCCTGACGAGGTCATTTCCTCTGCAACATGATCAAGATCGGAAACCTAATAACTGGAAAATGACCTTGTACCCCATTGTCATCGATGTATAACTCGACCTATGGAATAGTACAGTGGAAAAGAAACATAAGACGAATTCGACAACAGGCCTGCGCCAAAAATAACTTCACCAAACCTTCATTCCAGCCCACAAGATCAAAGTAAGAAAAACAGTGGGAAGAACAATAAAACGCGCATAATACTTCCGTGAACCTGTCGCCGAGTGAAAATCTCGAGACTTATTATAGCACACAAATGACATATTTCGTCCACGAACGGAAGTATTACACTTCTAACAAGTGGACAACGAGACCACGCTCATAATTGCTGTTCTTCGACCATAATTTTTTTCATTTCGTGAGGAAACTCATCGAACAATCAGTGAGATAATAGGAATGATAATGATGATTATAAATAAAATACAATGATTACAGTTTTTTAATACATATTAACCTTTCAGTTTGTGACAACCAAAGACCATCTTGTAGAAGTAATTTTGTAATTATCTACTATCATATAGATAAAACCGTTGAATATCACATACTCGTATGTTAATAATATGAAGGATCATTTAAATGATGTTTCATACTTTTTGGCAGTAACGAAATCTTTTACCAAATTCATGGGTTCTATTGATACAATAAAAATATAAATAAAGTACGACCTTTCTGCTTATAATCTTGTACAAATGTTCTTTGAAACTTACTGAACATTCAAATCTGTTACATCGTCAATTACGATTATCGCCTAATTTGGGAACTTGACTCGTTAACTTTGTGTTCCTATTAACATTAAGGTTCATTAAGTACAATTATTATAACATTTTATGTGTTGTTATCTTTGTAGTCTCAGAACCTTTCCCGCAAAATAATTGTCATAATAAGATGTACAATTAACTGTAACAATAATTACAGTTGTATAAAGGATAATGATATTTAAAACAATAACAATATACACGTGTTCTCTATGTATCTACTAAGAATAGTTCGATTCATTGGTCCAATCGAATCCGTACTAAACAGTCCTCGTTCAAATTAGTTATTGATTAAACAATAAAAAATGAATAAAACAAAATGAGAAAAGTCGCTTTTTATATAGAACTGATATAAAGAAGGCTATTTTGGGAGGATGTATAAGAAAGTTTTTAAAACATAATCAAACAAATATTGCGATTTCGCGTATTAAAACCTCCGAATTGAATATAAATAAATACACCACCCTACACAAGAGATTTACAAGTAAAAACGAATAAGTAAATCATCCTGTATTCAAGTTGAAAGCACTCAAACAATAAGCTGAGTTAAACCAAACGATAGCGGGCGAGAATCAAAAATTTACTTACACAGATATATAAATGAAAGAAGAACAATACCAAGATTTGCAGTCGATGATATCTCGCCGAAAGGGTTTCGATGGGGAAAAGTAACAAAAAATGCCGTAACAAAAGTCTCTCTAAGAGTTTGTTTATAGAGAATATACTGAAATATTTCTTTTACGTAACACAATATTACATTACAGATGTGTACAATACATATAGGTGGGATCATCATGATGACTATGGACTTATCCACTGCTGACCATTGTGCAACCGCGCCTGTTGGCATAAACGTCATTGATTGATTTAAGATAGTGCACAGTTTCTTTAAGTGGTACTAACACACTCATACTACCGTAAGTTCTCAACGATACAATACAATACAAAACACTTTATTGTACACCACGTAGACATACACATAGATGAGAAAACAATAGAATAACACAAGATTACAACGATCCTCCTGCGGGAGATGTTTTATCGGTTTCATAAGGAACTGCTCCTATTGAACAATTTCCATACTTAAAGCACACAATCGTGCTATTTTCTCTTAGACGCTGATCTCAAATCGATTACAATGAAGATGAATTTATCCAAAAAAGGCAGCACACCTGATTGATCCAGCCTTCGACGGGTAGCAACGTATGCGGTCTTAGAACTCTACTCTGCGATCGCGCGCCCTCAAGGACAAAATCCCTGAAGGGGAGATCTATCTCCACCAATGAACTGAGATGTATGGTGATCTAAACTGATATTGATCCCACAACCATGTGGTAAAATATAATTTTATATAATATCTTTGTAACATAGTTCGGTAAAAACACTGAACATTGCAATTAGCCTGTCTAAGCCCTTAGTGGCTATCATCAATTTCGGTCAAATAGCTATACAGAATACAGTATTAACAGAGTGTTAGTGTGTGTCGACGCTGCTTGTGGGCACATGAATTATTCATTGTTGGGTTAGGAACGAGGAACGAATCTGTATCGTTTTAATAAGAGCCGAGGAACCAAAGCAACGGAATATAACCCAATAAAAATAAGTTCCAATCTCCTGTGTATCATATGTATAATACATTTATAAGTTTTCATGTTATACGTAAAATTTAGGTTATATAAATCCTTACTAATATCCTTACTAATATTATAAATGCGAAAGTAACTCTGTCTGTCTGTCTGTCCCGATGTCCTTTCTTTGGGCCTAAGCCACGAAACCGATTTGGATGAAATTTTATACACAGATAGTTTGAAACCCGAGTAAAAACATAGGATAGTTTTAATCC
>DWTO01003566.1:0-12444 GCA_018244755.1 Jemadia pseudognetus | reverse complement strand
TCTATTCTATTCTATTCTATTCTATTCTATTCTATTCTATTCTATTCTAT
Source organism: Jemadia pseudognetus (assembly GCA_018244755.1). NCBI lineage: Eukaryota > Metazoa > Arthropoda > Insecta > Lepidoptera > Hesperiidae > Jemadia > Jemadia pseudognetus. The sequence continues at coordinate 12,394 of DWTO01003566.1, read as the reverse complement.
TCTATTCTATTCTATTCTATTCTATTCTATTCACTTGACATGAGCTAGGTTTTGATGTAAAGCAATACTTATACCTTCGTTTCAGGCGTGCTACCTATATTTTAACAGGAGAAATTCTCAGTCGCCTTACCTTCCAATCGATCTTGGATGATCAACACAGATCCTTACGACGTTTCTTACCAGTATGTATGTTTGTATCTTGTTCATATATAAAAATATATCTAGCAGTGCTAAATTGCTCCAATTTGACCTGGTAACTACGGAAAGTTCTGTGTTGTTCTCGCGCTTTTATTCGCAGTTTTACGAAGTCTGTGTTACTCCAAACAAAGCTTTATGTCAGGTAAAATTAACTTCAGTCACCAATATCAATTCTATCCCTAAAAAAACCTCATCTGCTACCACGGACTAAGCTTCTAAAGCTCTCGTCGGTCATATCTAGAGATACACACATACAGTCTAATTTCACATAGTCGCCGGTCCTTGTACCAACTGTCTGAATACAGTTTCTGGTATATAGACGTACTTTGATAAATTACAGTAATATGTAATACAGAACAAAGGAAACAAGCAGGAACAAGAATGGTGTTCTCGCAACATGTCACCCCAATGAAGATAGATTGCTACTTTCTTTTAACTGGTTACGTCTTTATACAAGATGTTTGATAACTAGTATAAGTAGTAATAAATATAACGTAACATCTCCATACTTTTCTATCTCATCAGAAACTGGGCAGAGCCTGTTCTATGATAACCTAATAAACTTCACATAAATATATAATTACACAGAATTTTTCATGGCATTTCACACCCGATTACATAATTACTCAAGCACATCACAGTATTACTTGTATCGGGTGGCAATCGCATTCACGACCATCAAGTCAACGGCAATTCTCTAATCATTACATCAATAGGCCAGTTATTTGCATAAATGTCGGAACTCTTGATAGGTGTTACTTCGCCTGGACTATCTATTCGAAGCTACAAATAACACCCCTAGTTAGTGCGAGTCACAGATGCGTTAGATTCTGAATTGCAACGCCTCTATTGGTCTCGAAACCGCTCCGATTAAGAGGAGAAATTTTATTATATATGTAGCTCTGTGTACAAGAGTATTCAAAGCGAAATTTATCCCGTAACTAAGTCATTTCATCTGATTGTTGATATCAAAAAACTGGAAGGATCTCTACATTTTAAATGTTATACATATTTACATTATATGTGTAGCTTTTTTATTTTCACGGAGCGGGTAATGCAATAACAAAAAAGATGACCCTCTCGAAACATAGTCCTTACATAAAACACATACTAATAGTTACTATATTAATGTAATTCTGTCACTAGACATACATACTTATAGTTTAATGGGTTGAGGTCTGCACCAATATCTCCTTACTGGAATTACTGAAAATATACGACATAATTAATCGTAAGAACATCGTGAAAAAACATTTTCAGAGTAAAATAAACGCGATCAGAGCTCGAGCAAGAGCGACTATGCAATGGATCGATCAAATTAATTCCGATATAAGTGGCCCTTTGCATAAGTGCGTCAAGCGATCTGCCAACAGAGTGACGTGGCGTAAGATTATGAAGCGAATGACACTTTCGCCAATAAACGCCACGCTATGTCCACAACCATACTCGCAATACTAATTGAATGTACGAGGTGAATATGTTGAAAAATAGGCAGTAAGCAGCAAGCGGCCGGTTCAAGCTATTATACAAAAACCGACGATAAAATATAACTGTAATGAAAAATTATACTAATAGTCGTATTTTAAGAACTAAGACGAAAGGCCCCGCGCGTAAATGTGCCTTTTTACCACATCCGTTGAAAAAAAAACATGAGTGCAGTCTCTGCTCAGATACTGAAACAAAAGCAAAGACTATAATCGTATAGCCTTCATGGACTATATAATATTATAAATACGGGACAATCAACTCTACTTTTCCAACCACACAAAGTCTAAGTTTCATAGTCGACTTCACACTTGCTCATAATTTATTTTTATTTAATGTGAAACACTATAATCTCATTAAATAATACTGGTGGAAGTCCTCAACGCTGTCCTCGTATTTTCCCCCATCCCGTGAGATTCCCGAATTTATTGGTTACCTAGAATGTATAAGTCGCTCGTATGTCCACTGCATGTTAGCGAAAGCACACATATTTTAATACAAACTTGCATTTATATTTTATCCCCTACGGTTTGAATTTTCAAACAGACGATAAAGATAACTTTTATACTTTACCAAAATCGTAAATACAAATTTTCACAGTTCTAACTGTGAACTCATACATTTTTATCAAATTTCAGCTTTACTCCATCGTACCGTTTTACTGGTAAAAATGGACTTTCTATAAATAATATAGTCACTAATTGATGCTTATCTCATACACGGAACCTACTGTCTAAATTTTAACTAAATCAACTGAATCAATCAAAAAGAGACTTTTGTATACATTGGTATTATAAAATTTAAACAAACTTATTACAAATATTTTCAACATCATTCTCGGAAGCCTCGTTACCCGGGAAGTGCAGCCGTAAAAATGCACCGAACAATTTCTGCTCTGGAAATTTCTTCAGCGCCATAAAAGGACAAAGTGTCCACTGAAAGCGGCGTTATTATTAAATTTAACGGAATTACGCTGGTAAAATTCTTTATACTTTGTAAAAGTTCACCGCTTACTGCGCCTGTGCGGTCCAGGGGTCTGAAACTCAAAGTTACAAAGCTCCTCTGCTTCAGTTGTACGGAACCCGCAGGCCCGACTACGCGGCCGAAACTGAATGCTTTCAGCTTTCGTGAAAAGAACTCTTTCGAAGTTGGAAAAGTAATGTGTGCTTTTTGACATACGAAAAGTATTGTGCGCCCTTTTCAGTTCTTGAGTGATACTACAAAATCGACGATTTGATAAAGCGTGCGGGTAAGTTATTTCACTGTTTTAGTTTTCAGACTTTTTACTAATATTTTTAATTTCTTGTACTTTGATTACATATACTTAAAAGTACTTTAATACAGATATCTAAAAATAATAAGAGTATTTAACTAATTTAATATTTAATTATGTTTATTTAATAATTAAGTACCTGCTATTTTTATTTCCAGTACTTTAAGCGTTTATTTAGACTGCACCAAAAATTGCCATATATAATTTGCAATAAAAACTTACATTACATTATGGAACTGGCTAACATTTCTACGAAATGAAACTAAATCGAAAACTTTTATCGGCATTTTAAAATCGGAAATCAGATATGTATGGTTTGTGCTATTTTATTTTATTAATTGCCCGTATTTTATTTTATACCTAGCTTTTCTATCTCTGCCTTTGATTAATGAGATGAATGAAGACCTGTACAATAGGTTTGGCGCGCTCTCTTAATGCTAATAGCGTCATCAGTAGATGTAAAGTACCGTAGTTATCGATATTAAATCTATAAGAATTGTTTAATATGTTATACCTATTACCCTTTATCAAAGATTACATACGCCATTACCACATATTCTTGCGTTATGCTTTAAGGATCTAGTCAGCATACGAATGATAAATTTACATAAGCTATCCTTAGGTCATATTAGTGCCAACGCATCCATGATCTATTTTATAGAATAAATACATTATATCCTTATCTAAATAAGTGATGCTCACTATTGTACAAGAGTTTGTGGCCTCCAGCCTCACTGCTGCACAAGAGTCTAGGTTCGATTCTCATACAGAACCAGTATTAAACCTGCGTGATATTAGTATTTACGTTTGCAATGGTTTATTTATTCATGTTTTATTTACACTTTTTTGTATAACCTAAAAACTAGACAAATTATATAAAAGGCCGACTTAATGCCTAATGGCATTCGCTGCCAGTCAACATTTGGTGAGGGTTAAAAATTGGCGGTAAGCGGTATCAATAAGAAAATTTAATAAAAATAATTGAACCTAAAGTCTTAATGCTAAAAATATTAACGTTATAATAAAATAAATTCACATATATGTATATTATATACAATATGAACAAAATAAATATAACAAGTCCATTAAATATAATAAATACATGTTATAGAAGTATACCTACTAGAATAAATAAATTTAAATAATGCTCTCGGACCATTCCCTTAAAGGCATTTTTAGATGGGGCTTTTACGATAACTACTGGCAGGGCGTTCCAGAGCAGTGTTGCCTGAAATATAAAAAAAAGTTCAAATAAAAAATGAATTCACCGATGGAAAATCCATATTTAAATTTCACTTGATAGTAGTACTCTATAACGGATAGTGTAAAGATAAAAACAATTTATTCAGGTAGGAAGAAGAGAATGGATCATTCAAAATAGAGTACAAGAGAAGTAGTATTCCAGAATAACGCCTTTGACAAATAGTCTTTAAAAGTATTTTACATCTTAAAAAATATCTTTGTAAATATTTAGGAATTTTATTTACATATTTATAAGAGGGCCATGTACGGGTTGTGCTAAGGTAGTTATTTATATTTGAGCTTCGATGTAGAGGTCATCTGTAGTGACAATCCACCATATAATTACCATCATCTAATTTGTTTCAACGCCATCTAGTTATTAAAAAGGAAATAATATAGAAATCCATAACATTGTTTATCGTGTCTGTTTTCTTAGACTGGGCCTACATAACACTAAAGGTACCCGACCTTGCCCTCGTTGTACGCTTACAATTCGGTAATAGTGTACACAACACTATCATTCGCCGTGAAGTACGTTCACGGCGAATGTTATGACGTATTATTTGCACGAGAAATATACATTTCACTGTGTGATATACGATAATGTTGACAACGGTAATGTGTTTACCAGATACCAGTTTCAGCGTATCGAACCAAAAGGCTCGTATTCTCGTGGAACCATCTACTAGATTAGTTCCAATATCGATTCATATAAATACGAAATCAATGACAAAGCTGACGCACTTAGCTAGCTTGGTAGACAATAGCCTCAATCCTTTACCCATTCAACCTATAAGAACCATATTTAACAAAGGAACACAAAAGCGTTAATTGTAATTAAGATGATTAACATCATTTTTGATAGCATAACTGGTGAAATTAGAGCTTCACATTCTGTGTACCTCTTTAGGGGTTACAGGCGTAAAATTATGTTACGTGACGTTATTTTTCAATAACAGGTGAGGAATATTGTTGAATTTACTAGAGGAAGATTTTACTCTATAACATACAAGAATAGTAGGAACAGCTAAAGAGACACTATGGGACCTATACTATGTACATTAGAGATTTTATTTATACAAATTTAACAACTAAACACGAAGACAACTGAAGCAGTCATACAAAGGCATAACGAATAGTTTAAGTTTATGTTGTTTATTATAAGCATTCTTAAATTAATATAAACAAAAGATAAAACACTAACCAAAAATCAGAATGGAAGACAGAATGCTTCGGCACGTTAAGTAAACATTCCTAGTTGACTTTTAGGCGTTTTTCACATGGGACTAATATAAAACATATTATATTTCCGTCTCTAGAGCTTCGTTAGCTGCTAATGTTCTATATTTGTATTTCTTTTAACGTAGCAGTGATAGCCTAATTCTTTGAATTTGTTTTTCAAATCGGCGCCCTGGGTTGCAAATCTTGGACACTGATTATCTTAACCTCCGTGTCGGGGCGGAGTAAGAGTACATCCCCTCACCCCGTGTCGGGATACAAGGAACATGGAAACGCGACTCTTACGAACGAAAACAAACATGTAATAAAGAAAAAAAATCCAAATATTATAAATATGCATTCCTTTAATACCTTTTAATTCCCCATTGAAGTGGATTAAGCTTTCATGATACTAATAAAAGTTTACGGATTTATTGTACCTTTATGTTCGGAATATACAATAGATGTGTTTACCACAGAACAACTGAAATGTTTGCAAAACAACACAACTTGAATTACAAGCGGAACTATTCATCAAAACAAAATGTGTAAGAAGAAAATGCGTAAACAACATGTTGTTTATACGTCAAGTCGAACATACCAAACATTTGTCGAATATTTCTTAAAATATCAAATGTTTTTAGAGATTCAAAACTATATCCGATGGTATTTTAAAATGCTTTTAAATTTATGTCAACGTCTCGATCGGTAGTTGCGTGTGCAATCAATTTTTAAAGCGAACTAGAGTTGAGTGCCAAGATTTAATTCATAACCCTTATAGCGGATAACTTATCTATATATAAATCACATTATCACTATTATGAAATTAGCATAACATACAAAAATGGCACACACGCACGTCGTCATATCTTTGTTCAATACACCCATCAAAACTTTAGCAATCTGAACACCGGAAGAAACCTAACCCTTATCAAAATTGGCTCAGGCGTGTCATTTTTCATAATGCGATGAAAAGGGTATTATAATATATATTACAAATATGTACGTAAAGATACTTTGATAAGACAATAACCTTAATATTGACCTAAAATCTAATCATTAATCGATGCCCAACCCGCACACCCTGGGATTCTGGGGATTCTCTTGATTCAGTATTATGAGCATAATTACTCACGAGGACTATTAGTCTTGCAACGCGCAAAGTGTGTTACTATGGTAACCAGACAGCGAAGGAAATACATATAAGACACAAATATCAAAATACATACCTATTGAAATAATTTTACAACCGAACATAAAAAATAATCATGCATCAAACACACCTATTTGTTCTGAGTGGCAATTGAACCCACTGCGCCCAGCTGTTAAGCTGTTACTGTTAAGTAAAGATCGTCAATTACAGGGTTACAAGGTCAGTCGAATATAAAACAAGCGATGGTTAAAAGAATGTGTTTAAGGTGGAGTATCATAAAAAAAACTTGACGACATTTGGTTCTGGAGACGAAATAATAGTTACGTTTTATTTTTTACTGTCTATATTATTTCCAACATTTTCATGTTTTCTAAGCCATACGAAGACAGATGAATTTCTTCATAAATACATTACCTCATTTTGCTCGAGGATTATTGGATAAATATTGAAATTTATGAGTGCTTCTCATACATTTCAGAACCGTTAACATCACTTCTAAAACACGCAAAGAAATATTATCATCTTACCGCAGCTTCTGAGAGAAAGACCGCGCTCTTAATATGTATCACGGATTGTAACAAGTTGTGTTTTTCACAGGAACGTCAAACAGCAGCGCGTCATCCATCTTGTTCCTCCCCTATTTACCTTGTCGTTGCTACGAGGAAATAGCGGATTGATTTATATTTGGGCATCAGCTGCAAAATTGCCCCATTCAAGCCGTAGAAGGCTTTTTGTGATATACCTACTTATTGTGATTATATAAAGCCCGCTCACAATTTCTTAAACAATTACAATATAATGGATCCATACCAATCTTTTAATTGAATATTCCAAGAAATAAAACGTCCCAAAGAGAACGCGAATTTAATCAACCAATCCGTTTCTACTTAGGTATTTGCGATGCTAAGTATTTTTCGTACATAAAAAGTTAAAACTCCATTTGTCCCACTGGGGCCCACGATTAACCTTTAACATCGTGCGACGTCAGAATAATGAGTCATGTGAATAAAAATGTTATAGTCCTCCATAGTAATTACATTACGAAATGACTAGAAGATAAAGACAGCACAAAATTGGCCCAATGGATCACCTATTTAAAAGCGGATGGAATACGGTGTCGTGAAAAGGAAAACCTTTAATGCATCAGTAGCTATGATATGAGGATCACTTAGTACATAGAACGATTATCCTCGACGACGGATCCTATTACAAAAGGTGTCTATGAAAACTTTTACCTAGGTGCGATGATATTTCACACTTTAATGTTCCTCAAAGTGATCGCACTTTCGTTGGCAAAGTTTGCTTCGATGCTTTCCTTTAAACAAGCAAACTTGGTCAAACTTATTCTCGTTATGACATACAGCATTTGTGACTCCTTGTTTCATTTTTTGTCTGTTTGCTGTATCCCAGATTTATTAAATAAGAGATGGAGCCAAGAAAGATTAAATTGTGTCAAAACTGCTATTTATTTATTTCAATACACGAATAGAGTGATCAGTACCACATTTAATACTAGAATTTATACAACACAAGTAAATAAGTGTATCCCTAATTAAATGTGCAAACTACGCGCATAACAACCAAAAACGAAATGCTTTTATAATGTAAATAACGCCTGGATTAATAATGAAAATTTGGTAATTATAATATTCAATAAATGTTGACAAACGATGTATCTATTGAACAAATGAGATCAAGAGTTAACATTTCCACAAATATACTTTTTTGTTATCTTCACGTCTGTTTTATTGAAGGGGTAGGCAAACGAGTACAAGACTCTCCAACGCAACGATCAATTTCTTAAATCTTACATCCCATTTTGGAACATGCGGTAAGCTAAACAACAAATTCAAATCCACACTACGGACTACTACAAGAAATTCTAAGTCAAAAAAACCGATATATATCCCTGGATCCATCTTGCTCTGCGGACTGACTGACTGAGGAACTCATTTTTAATATTAGCAATAAATGTTTCTAACATAAACATCTAAGTACGTAGAAAAGGAAGCGGAAGATAAATAAAAGGAAAATTTATATTTACAGCATTACCGATAGGGAATGCGAGCTGCGATTTTCCATAAATATCCATCAACTTATATTCAAGTACTCAGGTATAAAGCTGGATTTTGCGTCACTCTTTCAACACAAAGGACTGGCATTTTAGACGCAATGTAATAGTATATAATTACATAATTTATTAACAGGAATTAAAATAAGATCTCCTAAATCAGCTTGTGTTTCCTTGCGCTGAAGGGTACAAAGTAAGATGGATAGTTTATCGGTAACATGAAAAATGATGCAGGCTGCTTCAACTCCGATAGGGGCACAAAAGGGTTGTTTCCGCAATCTCTTAAAGTTTATAACATCAATATATCTTCCCCTTAAAATGGGTTTCACCTTAATAGAGACAAAACCTTGCTGAAAACATACTTTAATAGCTGACAGTCTTGTGAGATTAACTGCTGAGTTCATCTAAGAACTGGAATTTGAACATATGTATTTATGTAGGTACGTATCCATATGTATACATGACAGTAGGTGCTTAATAGATCAAATAGAATTAATGGAAACTGAAAGTTGCAAATTGAAGGCTCTATAAGATTTTTAAGGTTTTTAGCTAATTTTTAAGTGCTTTACTGTATTATACATTGAGTATAAATACATGCATCGGTGTACATTTTATTAATTAGTTTATGTATGTTAGGTTGTCAGTGTGTGTATGTTCGTGTGTATACCTATGTATAATATTACTAGCCAACCTCACATAAATCTTACATTTCCTTGTATACAAAGAACCTAATATGTGACTCTATCAAATCAAAATTATCAGTTCTATAATTATTTCAATAATTATAGAACTTATAATAAAATGCCAAATATGAAAAACAATTGTTGCAATATAAAATGAATCATTTTTTAATTTGTGTTCTATTTTTAAAACATTGGAAACTCCAACTGAAGTTATATGTAGTTGCGGGTTCTTTCACATGACTTTCTCATTAAGTTTAAGTACAATTACGAGAAACATTACACTTAGTAGATTTCACTCAATAGATTACATAATATGCCACTCTCGTCAGTTAGTCAATCGATTTACCGCTTGTACGCAATAGAAAAAATGATATTTTCATTAAACATTGTCAAAAATTTCAATTATATTAGTCTATTACATAATAAAAGCTATGTATATCTATACCTAAGACACCTACATCCGGAGCAAGGACGTTCTAGTAATAAACATATAATTTATTAACCCACGTCTCGCTTAACAAGCCATGACGTGATAATCGAAATAGTGCTCTAATTGTTAAGCCAGTGAGATTGCTATAATTATAATATTTTGGTGGTGTTGATCATTTTTTCTACGTAAATTCAGCTGTAAAGCTGTGCCAGTCTGTAAAATTGTGTATAAGAATATAGTTTATTTATAATAAATTACTTATAACATAATTATATGGTAATGGCGAATATAATAGTTTTATTTTATTAGGTTAATAAATTAGATTTTTTTAGTGACGTCATAAACGTTATGGAACATTAAAATTTATACGATCTGTATACAAACTAGAATCAGATTATAGTGCTCGGGACTCTGTAAAAGTATTAGGTAAATACAAAGATACACAATGTATGCTGTATAAATGTGTAGTATACGAGTGCGTACGTGCTTTTCTTATCTGTGAAGCCGAATATAGGGAAGTACTTACAGTTTGCTTTCCAGATAAGAGAAAAGAGTTATAGTCGATACTGTTACAAATAGGAAGAAAGAGAAAAAATTTGCTCAGCTACAACCTTGACCATTATGAATGGTAGGACAACAAGAACGTAAATTTTATGTACATTTTTGCTGTCCGTACAACTTTTCCTTGGCAGTGTTTCAAGCAAGCAGTGAGCTACTTTTAAATCTCCACCCATGTTTATGACTTAAGTCGAATACAAGAGTTTCATGTCACTTAGCATTATAATTCCTGGGAAAATACTTTTCTTAACTTTAAAATGACATTTAAATATAAAATGTGACGTGAAGTAAAATGTCGTCCTAAAAGCTATTACGGTAACTAGTGGTAATAATTGTGTTATGTATAAAACTTTTATATTAGTCATTATATTTTACCTAAATAAGAACAGAGTAGTATCTGAGAGTTTTGCTTAGTTCTCATCATATATCAAGCGTACCCACACATACCATCACACCGAAATAGGTACAGTAAAACTAGACCTGCTCCTTGAAAAAAAACCAATTACGTTAAAACAATACCTATTGCTTAAAAACCATTGGCATAAATACTTATAACTGACAAATTTTGTAATGCCTGAATATATTTGGACTAAACAAGTAAAATGTTACAGGAACCATCTGTACAATACTGTGCATTGGCCGTTGAATCGTGCGGTACGGAAATTGATTCCGTGTACCCTCACGCCCCAATGTTCCTATTTTACTCGTATTTGAACAAGTGGGATAGTAGGGACATATAGCCATTTAGGCCTGAGTACAAAGCTTACTCAAACCAATGCGCAATAAAAAATAAATTAAAGGATACATGTTAGTATTAAATTGTTTTACACCATCTTTAGCAGTGATTATCAAGTTTATTATAGAGTATAAGGAATACAACTCCATCTCAGGAATTCAAGTCAAGTTCACCGGCTTTTGGCGCACCCTGTTGTCATGTTTACGAAATATTATTATTATTATTTCGTTTTATTAAACATTTTTTATCGTCTATCTTAAAACAATACTAACCATTACGTGTCAGCTTTAATATATCCTCTCGAATGAAAGGAATAAATTAAAAAAAGAAAGAATAAATGTGAAAAAAGGTAAACATCGAGCCATTTTGTAAGAATCTATAAATAAATGGTGCGCAATTTAGAAATCAGGTTTTTCTCCACACTATGTATCTTCAAGAAACAAAATACGGTTGTGTTCGTGTGAATCATTTGGGATTCAATAGTACATTGAGTGCCCAGTCTTATTCCCCATTCATGTTCCTGGCGGTCGTTATAAACCGTGTAACACAAGCTTCTAAAATCATACATATTGCAAGAATACTTCTAAGGAATATATTTTTATATTATTTATTTACCGTTGATTGTTGTTAAGAAAGGGTGGCTTTAATGACAAGTGGCGTTTTCTAGTAGTCAACTCATTTAATGATCGGAGTCTTAATTTTAAAGTTATGAATATTAATTATATTACGTGTAATGATATGTAATAATCCATAAATGTAGTTATGTATATTTAAGCACGTGTATTCATGGTAGAAGTATACAAAAATTTGGTGTTCGTTTAATATTTTGAGGCCGCTTTCGAGGCAGGCAGTTTCAAAGTAGTGCAGCGTCAATAGAGCAGGCGCAATGATAAAAATCAGTATTATACAGCGGACTATTCACCTTAACATTTTAAATGAGCGAAGTATTTTATCATACGTCTCACAGATGTAATGGGAGTTATTTTTAAGATACTAGGGAGAAGATGCATTATAAAAAACGGAATAAAGTATTGAAGGGATTCTGGAGTTCCGAACTTTTCGAATAGAGAACCATTTAATTTCATTATGACTTGTGAAACATTATGCATCTTATACAGGATACCGTTGGAAAAGTTATATTCCGATTTATTAAGAAGAAGAAGAGAAGAAATCTTGAATTATATCAGAAGAACGTGAGTATCTGGGCGTTAATTTTCCCACTAACCTCACTGATAAAATATGTATAATAAAACAATTTAAACGTAACTTTACGCCTGTAATCCCCGAAGAGGTAGGCAGAGGAATGCAGAATCACTCCCACGTTTCACCAGTTACTTTTACGTCCCA
>DWTO01003565.1:0-12445 GCA_018244755.1 Jemadia pseudognetus | reverse complement strand
TGCGGGTTGGGATCGCAGAGCACAGCTCCTCGCACCGCCTATGCTGCTGCCTATAAGCGGCCAGGACATTTAGCTCTATTCAGGCAGAGCGCCATACTGCGATCTGGCAGCGCCGGGCTTAGTCGTCTCTTATAATACATTGTAACCTGGCTAGAAGTCGGGTAATGTATTCCTACTCCACCCCGAAGCTGATACGAGACATGTTCTAATATTAATCTTTATTTATTTCTTGGATCTTAATCCATTGGAATAACAATACCATTTGTTACCTACTATACACAACCAGAAAAAATATTACATGCCTGGAAAAGCGTTTTAACGAAGAAGGCATTTTTTTATCGTTATAACAGGACATAAAATGTAATAAATTCAATTTTTTTTTAATTCGCCTATTTCGAATGCAATGTACCTTCATGATATGCAATATATTAACCACAGAAGATGAATTTATGTTAATAGATATAAAGGTTGAACCGCAACACACGCATCCAGTCGGTCACAGATCATCATATGATTTCACGATTCCCCGAAACTCTTCGTCAAAGGAAGTTCCATTAGCCCCAGGGTAGGGACAAGTGCCCCTGAGAGATTCGAGCTTCACGCGAAATAGAACAAGCGTGAAATGGGTCGCTTCTGTGGGATCGTGTGAAGAGCAGAGAATGATTTTCTGTTACGGGAATTATAAGATTCATTTTATATGCATAATAGAATTTGGACACGACTTTACTTTTTAAATAAACGGTAGTAATAATCGGTAATTAAAAAAAAATATATACCTATTTGAGTTGACTGTGTAGCTTCATATTAACAGATTAAAAAGTTAATTGGAAGAATACCTGAGCACTGAATATGGATCTACGCTAAAAGTATTTGAAACATGATTATGAAATAAGTAGTCTTATTTATTCAGTAGCCCAAAGATATTCCTACATGTTGCAGGTCGTAACAGCTTGGACCTAATGCAAAATAAAACTAGGATTAGCTTAAAAGTCGGTTGCAGGATTCGAAGCCTCCGTCCGTTATTCCCCTAACACATACATATGTAAATACTTTATCACGGTATCTCATGTTGTTTGTTGAAGATGCTGTTTAGTAAGTAAACCGTCTGTTGAATACTTTAACGGATTAGCTATTTTAATCTGACCATATCAACCTGTATCGATTTCAGAATTAACGTAATATGGTTCCTGTAAGCCCCCCAGAAGTAGACAGAGGAATGTAGCACATTCTCAGGTTTCACCAATTACGTTTTCTTCCCACTATGGAATAGAAAGTAAGCCTATTGCCATACACCGGACAGAAATCGAGACTCATAGTTACTACTAGAATATGTAAGTTAGAAAAATTCAATAGTGCCCGACTCGATATGTGAATCCAGGACCTCTCGATCGGCAGTCGCGTTTACAACCAACACGACCAACGAGGCAGTCCAAATAAATTTGTATTCTACATATGTTATTAGAAGCATAGTTTACTAGTCCATAATAATAAGTGTTTCAATCAGTCAATTATGCGTTGATGATTCGCCGAAGTCGACTTTTATTTTGTACAGTGTAAGCTGTATAATCCACTGATCGTACCTGATTCAACCAGGAGCAAAACATCCGATTGAATACAGAACAAAATTTCGAAGTACGCACATCTGTCGAAAACCGTTGGTTTTATGAATATGGCAAAAACTGTTCACGCGGCTGTTACCGGAAGCTTTATTCAAAATTCAAGACTATTCTAAACAAAAGAATTGAACCTAACCTTACAAATATAGTATTGTAAAATATCTGAGATATTAATTTCCGTAATATGTTTAACTTAGCCTTAAAAAGCTTTTAATCTTCAGTCTTACAATAAATTTATTACCAGATTGTGAACGAAATCTTACTTGAAATGTGACCTACTTTGTCATTGAAATTTTTTGTATGTAGGTATTCAAAAACAAAAGGAATTTAACATAAAAATTAATTTATTAAATCCTATACTTAGGTGTAGGATTTTTAGTAAAATCTTCCGAAATTCAATTTATTAAGATGATAGACGTGTTTAGATTAAATATTTAAAATATCTGTGATATCGTATAATGTTTCAAAAATACCTTAAGGCTAATATAGTGATAGAAAATTCACAAGGAAGATTTTCTTTTACCAACGAACTTTTCGTGTACAAAAAACAGCTGCTGGAGGACTTTTGGAGGAGGATATTTTGGACAAGTATTTAAAGTGCCTACAGAACACTTAAATATCAAACTATAGATATGACGCCAAGCAAAAGCCACGAAAGGCCAGACTGAAACGAATTGATGAGAGACCGAGTTGTAGTCTAAAAGGGAGGGACATTTTTTAGTAATACCGCCAAAGAATAGATGTTCATTTGGAGCCAGAAACCACGGAGAAATAAAAAAGTTGACTCTTTATTCTAACAAATTCCAGTAAAGATCCTTTCTTTTGCCCGTTAGTTATTGGGTTTTATTATGCGTCTATTCCAGCGCAAAAAGTACGCTATTTGCTTACGAAGATTCAGGGATAATTTGAGAAGCTCAATTTTGGTTAAAGTCCATTTGAAAATATTGTCTCTAATTCAGTCTTAGTTAAAGTCCATTTGAAAATATTCATTTGAAAGTATTCCAATAAATATTTAAATAATGTATTCAAATAAACGAAAGCCATCAAAGCTCCATCGCTACTAATAAGTAATTACTTCCTTCATTATTACAGTTAATAATTTACACCGCATTTTGAATGTTCGATTAAAGAAAAACTTGTATGTAATCTATGTAAAGAATGGAGGGCTTAAGATATCTTCAAGCCTAATCTTAACAAATCTGTTCAGATTAGGCATTTTGATGTGAAAATATTGTAGACATCTTGAGTTTCACATTTGTAGTATTGATATGGGTGGGCAGCGAACCGGAATATAGCCTACTTGTTGTTATATTGTTCCATACGTTTGAACCTCACAGATATGTGTGGATGTCCCTGAATCCTGAAAGGGAATGATTTGTAATGCAATGTAGATTCGTACTTACTGAATTAATTAAATTGGATCACAATAAAGAAAACGCCGCTATTTATGACAAATATTGAGGCCATTGTGTGATCGCTAAGGGGGTTATCATCATCATCAGCTCATTGCAGCCCACTGCTGAACTTAGCCTTTCCTTGAGGGTTTATACCTGTAATCCCCAAGCTAGACCTGTGGGTTGGGGCTCGTAGAGCACAGCCTCTCGTATCATCTGTGCTACTGCTAATAGGACGCCAGGGCATTCAGCCGTGCCTAGGTAAACGGCACTTACTACACCCTGTATCCCGGGCACGGAGTCTGGGAATGTATTCTTATTTCGCCCCGACATGGATAATGGGCGTTATATAATTTATCTATTCTCGACTTCATTAGATGAACACTCTAAATCGGTCGAAACAAAATTTAAATTATCATGAAATACTTTAATAATTGGATACTCTAATAAGTAGTACAACATTCCTTAAAATAAATGGTTCGTGTATTGGGCGTTGGTCCCATGAAGAGTTTATTTAAATTTTGTAACAAAAAGGAAATTTACAAACTACATCGATCCAGTCCATGTTAAATATGAGGACTCTAAAAACTAAAGCCTATTCCACGAAGTTTAGAGAGCACATACGAGTACTTCTTTACAAAGTACTTGATAAGACTTAGATTCTATGTATTTTCAATTTGTTATCCGGACAGAGTACCTTTTAGTTGGATTTGTTTACAAAAGTCCTTGTGCGTGAGTACATCAGTCTTAGCCGAGTTGAAGGTTGTGTGATTTCCCGACGGAACATAAACGTAGAAGTAAATGAACAGGGATACAATTCGATACTAATGTAATTTGAGATCAGATTGCCTATCTACATACCTACACTAACCTTCTTACTATATCTACCTACTCGGATAACGGTGTAATATATCTTCCTCTTTTATTTGTACTTGGTTTAGTTTGTCTAATTAAATAGTTTCTTTCATTATATTGTTCAGGTTTTGCATGATTTGAATTTTTTATTTAATCTCGTTCTTTACTTTTCATGACCCTCGAATAAAAGAAATTCTATTAATTATGTTTTTGTGCAGTAATTTATATTGATGTTTGTTTTATTTTCTGACATATTTTATAACTTCACGCTTGGACGTTACATCATAATGTTATAGTCAATAAAGTCATTATTCAATTTGAAATATATTTTTTTTAATGCGTCCACCGAAAACCAGGCAGAATGACCATGCGATGGTAAGGGGATACCGTCGCTCATGAACAGTTGCGAGACTGTAAGGTAATTTATAAATACTTTTATATTTTCCATGTCCATTAACGCCTTCATGAATATCATCATCAAAACACGATAAAAGAACCCACAACAAGTGCGCGAAATGTTTGAAAAATCCAAAATGACGTCTATTTATAGCTACAATTTTACCCTACACAAATTTACCCTAAGAGACTTCGGAACCATTACACGAGCGTGGCTAAATCATAAACAACTAACAAAGAATTATCTTAATAGTTTTTTTTATATTCTAAAAATATATAACTGACGTCGTTTATACATAGGTTCGTTTAGCTGGAGTAGGGGATTTTTGAAGGACTTTTTATGTCTTGTCAAGTATGCAAATAAGGTATGCGGGGCACAACTAAAAGACACATTAGTTAAGTGCATACTTATTTATTTGATAGCTGACATATCGCAGCAAGGCGCAGCTCTCATATCTAATATCTTTAAATTGACGTATAACATTTTATTTGTCTTCGATTCTTGCCGTCTAGTGGCTAAAGAAGTTTCTGCACAAAGATTTAAATGCACAGAGGGTACACATCCTTTTTTAACTTCCATTCAAGCGACTCACCATCGAAAGTTTGTGAAATGCGAATCGAATTCAACGATGTCTTTATGGAAAACTTATAAGATGCTTTTTAAGTAGTCCAATCGAAAAAGTCATGGTTTATATCAGATATAGTAACTTTCACTGGAGTTAGTTAATATGCGCTTTAAGTGAGTATGAAAATTATTAGGAACTGGATTATATCCACTTATAAATCACAGCGATCGAAAACGTATTTGTTAGTAACGGCAGTAGTTCTAATGTACCTATGTGATATGATATATACATACTTAGTCTGTGGATGATAGTAAAAGCTACAATATAAATAGCTTGTATCGCTTAAACTTAGCTTACAATTTTTACCCACAGAAGAAAACCAACGTTGAAGTGTATATGAATAATCTTAAGAGACTCCATTTTTGAAAATTAAGTTAGTATGTTTTAGATGTAGGTAGATCTCTCTGAATGAAAAGGTTAAGGTCATAGTCTGGCTAATTGGCATACTCCATACGCCTTAGAAAATATGTTTTTTAGAAGTTTAAGCTGTGCAGGTTTCCTCACGGTGTTTTTCTTTACTGTTATAGCAAGCGATATGTAATCTCAAAAGGCATATTTTTGTAAAGAAGTGCACGTTATGATTTGGACCCAGGCACCGGAGATCCAGGAGAAGAGAGATGCTCAATTTGAAACCACTGGGCTACCACTGTTGAGAGGAGACAGTGTCCAACTGTGATAGAACAACACAGGTCGAAGAAAATTTTTAAAATTAAACTATTAGTAAATAAAAACGTAGCTACCCACAAAAATTGTACAAACGATATGATTGTTCATAGATCCATCAGTCACGAACGATCGCACTCGGCTTTCAGCGGTATTCATTCATGCTTTTCTACACCGCACTCGATGTATGTGCGCTCGGCGATTAATACCGTATTTTTAGTCTATTTTCATGTAACTGTTTTTTCGATATTGATAGCCACACCAGTGAAATACACTTACAATGAAACATCGATAGTTTACTTTGTCGATATAAATATACAGCGCGGCATCATTGATGTTGAGCCTGGGCAACGAGTTTTTTGTTTCGTGTGTATTTTTCATTTCAACATCAGTTCTAGATTTTATTGTCGCATGAACGACTTTTGTATTACGCATAATTTTAATAGTTGGATTTTTTAATTGCTTCCCTGTCAATATAGATTGGTGGCTGGTTAATAAAAGTAGTATTTCTATTTTTATAGAAAATACGATGACATAACATGACGTCTATATTTCTCCGACTGGGTAGGCAGGGGAGTGGATTTTTCACACTTTTCACCACTTATATCATATGTTTCATATAATATACAATACAGGGAGAGTCTATTACCATACACCGGGCACCAACCCATACTCCGTGCTATACTGGGAATTTCGAATTGGAAAAAACCTAATAATACCAGTATACATTTTACCTGAAATAAAACGCATATTAAAGTACTTACCTCACTGGAAACTTTAGTATTGTATAAAAAATAAAAATATTTCTGTTCACGTGTTATTATACAGACATTTATATGATTAGTAAGAAAACGAGATAAGATCGCAACGGCTATATAATTACAATGGTGACAAAAGCCTTTGCTCACATTACACTATAGCACTAGGCACAAGTAACAAGACATCCACTACTCGTACAATTCCATATCAAATTCTAACTTCGCAAGGAACACGGACTGGGCGTGTTTGTGCTTTGGAACAGCTTGTTGGAACGAAAATAGATTTTCAGGTAATCCTCAAAGACGTAACTCTCTTAAGTGAAAGTAAACTTAGTTTTTCCAAGCCTCCGAACAAGCAATCGCCGAATTTCCCTGTGTATATATTTGCGACAAGAAATAAATCAAAGATTTTCTTCCTGAGTTTTCGTTTCTTCTCATTCATTGTACCATATTTAAGGTACAATATTTCTGTTAACATTTTTCAATCATAGATTTTTTAGGTTAGGTAATATTGTAGAATAAATACACTCTGGATGGTAATTGAGAGAATAAATATAATGAATGATATAATAAGAGAAAAATAATAATATAGGTACAATGCATTTTTATTGTTATTTTCTACGCATATTATGGGTTACTTATGATACTTGAGGTTGTCGTAATCGCGTCCTTAAGTAAGGTCGATTGCGAGGAATCTCAATATGAATTAGGGTTAAACGGAAAAAGATCCATTGTTGATATAAAGACCTATAATAATATAGTATGAAGAGAAATTATGTGAGATTTTAATATTAAGGTCATTATAATCAAACTTATCGTTTGAATGTTCGAATCGTATTTCTTTTTATAATGAGAAGGTTTTTAGGTTTTTTATTGCATTCGATCGGGTTGATCGGGTGTTGGTTGACAGACTTCACACGAATGTTGAATAGAGATATATAGTTTTGTCGTATGACGTACCTATATAATTAATAAACGGTAGAGCAATCACCAACTCAAAAATACACATCCCTTAGTACGTTGATAAAGTGAAAATATTTAAAAAGTAATGAATGCCGAAGTGGGACTGCCGATCGGGAGGTCTCGGGTTCACTTCCCCCAATTTTTCTAATTTAGATTTTCTATTCCAAAGTCAACATGTATTCCATATCGGGGTGTAAACGTAACTGGTGAAACGTGGAAGTGTTCCGCATTCCTCTGCCTACCTCTTCGGGGATTACTGACGTGATGTTACGATAAGACGCGATTTTATTTAAAACTATAATTATAAAAGCAATAAAATCTGTAGCGGAAAATACGAATAATTGTTAATTTGACCTTACGTAATAGCTATTTAAGGAAATATTTAAATAAAACAAAATTAATTCAAAATTATTCACAGAATTTTTCCAATTAATGAATTTGATTATTAATTTCGTACGTATAAAATTAATGTATTTTAACTTACCGAAAAATAACAATAACAGGAGTGTCATTAAAAGAATAATTTACATTAATTATAAAATGAATAGCGATTACTGTGTTATTTTAATTTAATGTGTTCAATTTTAGTGTGAATAATATAATGTATCTCGATGGTCGTTACTAACTACATTAACTGTTAAAAATTAAATTTTAAAGTTTAATGTAGGTATACAATAAAACCAATTTATAGTGAACGATGCACTTGTGAGAACAACACGAGTAAATTCAATAATTATCATTAAAAACATTAGTATAATACATAATCGGATATAATATTATTATTAAGGCACAAGTTTCTTACAATGCTTATAATTACAACTGTTCCAACTCATAGGACGGAAGCGTCGACACAATCATTACTGACGTCCAGAAAGTTGTCGCGGAAGTTAGTCAGTCGTGTTTCCTTCGTTCTGTTTAGTTAGTAAGTAGTCACTTTGGTTCACGCTTCGAACGACGTGTCGCATAGTATTAATCAATTTGAGGGAAGTTTTGTTCTTATTCGTATATGTACGAGTATATCTTATTGTATATTCCTTTTCCTCTAGAACCTTCTTATTTCCTGTTTCTGTAATTCCTCGTCACATCCGTAAAGAGTTTACAAACAATTAAATCAAAGAGTTACAATCAAAAAAACTTATTAAGGAAATATTTATGTAACTTTTAAATAAGTAATAAAACATGACATGTTATTTAAAAATTATAGCAAATTTTCCAATTGTTTAAGTTTTATGACTGTATTAAAAGGAACTGGAATGCTATTGATACGACGTTAAATATTTTTATAAACAAATATTATTTAATACTTACGGTACTGTATTGAATAATTAACACGGAATATTCGTGTATCGTGAAACTTTTAAGAGGACGTAATTTAGAGGAGGAGAGAGGAGATGAGGAGAACGTAATTTAGAATTAATTCATGTATTTTCATGTCGAATAAAAGTGAATTCAATAAGAGTTTTTCGGTAAGAAATTCATGGTTACAACTGTACACCACTTTAACTTTTAGAATTGTTTTAGTAGTTTCTATACTTGCGTCCAACGCGATGTCTCGCTAATTTGGCTCTGTAGACGCGATGTAGCAGCGTGTGCAAATTACATGAAAAATGCAAATTGTAACAAGAGGCCACTGTCGGCTTCCTGCTTATCTACGCAGCGGATAATGAGGCAGACATTTTTCTTTTCAAATCGCTAGACGCTTTTTCCGTGGAAGTTTGCGTTGAAATTGTAGATTGGGTCGAATTATGAATTTTGTTGCAGGTAAAGAATGTTTATTTTCAATTTATAATTTTGTTGCGTAGTAAAAGGGTATAAAAGATGTGGCTGGTTAGAACGTCATTTCATCGTCCCCATTAATGGCACTTCATTGGCTCATTCTGTATTTTTTATGTTTATTGAAATATCTAACACTTATTTTTATTGCTGCTTCTAAATGTCCCTCTGCTGGTCGTGAGGTTCACGCCACCAGAAAAATCCTCTGGTATACTCTTTGACGCGAATGCAGAATGAATTAGTCACAGTTTTCTATTCAAGAGAAATTCGTCATGAGAAACAATTTTCAGAAGTGTTTTTTAAGCAGCTGTTCAATAGATGAAAGGATTGTGGCGATTAATGGACGTGCATTCCATTTATACAGTTTTAAGAACATTTTATTTGATATGTACTAACCGCGTATTAATTTTACACGTTAACAAACTCATTAAATCTACGACAGGTCAATAAGTGTAGATATACAAACTAGTCTGTCTAATATAGGTACCTACTATTAATAAAACTAATAAAGTGATCGGTAAAAATATATATATAAAGTTATGCGTACTTTCCTATGTTATTGATCTGTAAAACTATGTTATTTGTAATTTTGAAAGAAATTCCGCAACAACCTTTGTACGTGATTCTTTGATAGGGATAGTTTATGGGCCGAGGAGTGACATAAGCTATTTTTCATCTCGGTAAAATGCGCGGTTCCTGTGGGATTCAAACTTAACCTACATTTGTAACGGTTGAACGAATTTTAATCAAATTCCATGTTGGGATCTATGGGCAATACATCACAGTGCGTTCAACGTGAGAGTAACTACATATATCCGTATGAGGTGATGTTATGTTAAAACCGCTAAGACGATTTTTTTAAAATTATGGACCTTTCAAAAAGATTACGGACTATTTAGTGTACAATTTTTTAAATCAACCTGTAAACTAGTTTTTCAGCATGTATGATTGCGGGGATATTATTGTTCATTCTCTGGTAAAGAAAATGTTTAAGAATGAACTAAAATATCCAAAAAGTGTCCTTTTATTATTACAAAATTTTAATGTGTCTTATTCATTACTTTCATGGCATAATTATATTGTTTCGTGACTTCCTTCAGTTTGTTTACCATTTTATTACTAAGCACGTATTGTGTCATTCGAAGTCTAATACTAACGAAATTCGTTATATTATATTCCTTGCAGTACCTACAATTTCAGGAATAAGTTTATTCTGATATGTACGTGCTTCCACTCGAAACTCTGTTGCATAAGCTTCAATTGAAAGACGTAACTCTCGTGTGTTAGTACGAATATTGAAACTGGTTTATAGACATTTGCAATGCTTATGTACTGAGTGTTTTGTCACTTGCTGTTTTACTATGAATATTATCAGCGAAAGCGACAAAAATGCAATTTAAAAAAAACAAACCGTAAAATCACGCCTGTTATCCCCGAAGAGGTAGGTAGACGAGTATAGAACACTCCCACAATTCACCAGTTACGTTTATGTCCCACTATGGAATAGGTGCTGAGCCTATTGCCATGCACCGGGCACGAAGCCAGACTCCGAGCCACTACTAGAAAATCTAAATTACAAAAATTCTATAGTGCCCGACATGGGAATCGAACCCAGGACCTCCTGATCGTCAGACACACTTACAACCAAAACGACCAACGAGGCAGACATAATTAGTAATAATAATAATTGTTTATAACAGGAACTTACCTAATCAGCTATAATTATCATTGCTATAAAGTTTTTGTGCTTGAACGAGCAAACACTTATAATTTCCACAGTTTTCAAAATTTGAGATACCAACTAATTACGCGTAACATAAAATTTTATTTCGTGTATGTAGGTATAGGTATTATATGTGCATGTATACATAACATATGACCAACGTATCATACTAAATATATACCCTATTAATGTCCTCTTAATCTACATCCTTAGATTTTATAGCTGATAAATTTTCTCCTTTACTAGAATGTTAAGACAGTGAATAGACAGAAGTGATGCCAGTCCTCTAACCTGCAGGGGCATTGTTGTTCCTTACGAAACCTAACACGCCTGTATTTATGTCTTCAATGTTTAGTGCTTGGACAGGGAATGTGTACACGCCACAAGCTGCAATTATCGTATAGTTATCGTACAGTATAGTGGAGGACACAGTCGTTAGTGTTAGTGTATCGTTTTCATCGTCAAACTTCACGTTTTTTCTGTTAGTCATCGATTATCACTTATAACATTAATGGTTTGTTTATTTTATTGTAAAAAAAGTACCAAACAAAGAAACAACAGTTAAGGGAATTCGCGGGATGTTAACTCTTTTATTTTTTAATATTTGACACGGGGCTGCTCTCAGAATAAGAATAGTTGAGGTCACTGTACGCCACTTTGGCGAAATGCGGATTCTAAGACTACACGCCTAAGACAACTAAGATACGTCTAAGTTTTTTGGAGTACTCTAACGAGTGCAGATGCAAATAATCGAGACAAAGAGAGTGCGATAGGCAAGTGATGCTGGTATTACCTACTACGAAATATACATATTATGATATATAAGCAGGAAGCTCACCACAATGTTCTGTGGCGGGTCGTGGACGTAGGTACATGGTGAAAAGTTGTGGTGTACTACACTCCCCTGCCTACCTCTTTGGGGATTACAAACATGATGTTACGTATCTAATTTTGAAAGTGATAAATCTATCTATCATTCTGTAATTGAATATCATTTTGTAATCGTCTTTTTCCTTGGTTAATTATGCTCTTGGTTTTTAGAATATACTTATTTCTATTTCGTTTTTCTTGGGTTAGTTTCAGTTAATATAAAATTGTATAATTATAAATTTATAATTAATTATTCACAAAAAGACAATTAAATTTTTATTGCACATAAAATGCGTCATTATCTGTGTAAGGTGTGAATTATTTTGATATGTTTCTGTTCATTTTCTTTATTTACTTTAACTGGAAAATAATTACACTAACTTTCAATCAGTAATGAAGTAGGTCTATAATATAAAGAAATGTGTTTCATATTTAATTAATAAATTACGTGTTTTAATGGGAACAACATAGAAATATGGGGTCCTTAGAAGTACACGTACACGTACACGTACCTACTTGCCAGACAGTTTAAGAGCATTAAACTCTATATTTCAAATAATCGAATTTTCAAATATGTAGTAGGTAATTCTTTCGTGATTTTTTTCGTGAATTTCGTAATTTTCCTGTACTAATTTTAATTACGCTGCACACATAGCGACGAACCTTCCCATTATATATGTATTTATTATATTATGGATATTCAATCTTTAATTAGGTTAACCATATTAAAATCTTCGAAGTGTGACATCCGCCGTTGTAGGGCTACTGCACTTTACGGTTCACGGAAACACGTCTTATTTTTCTATAT
>DWTO01003564.1:0-12445 GCA_018244755.1 Jemadia pseudognetus | reverse complement strand
ACGTAACATGAAATATAATAATAATTCTTTTCACTGATACTGATACACTCACCTGCCCAGATATTGGGGTAGGGGGCATATAAAGCATTAACAATTGCATTTGAAACAGGGTCAACATTCATATATAGATAGTTACAAGTAGACCTGGTATACAGCAACAAATCTGTTTTTGAATCAAAGGAGAATACTGTTTTTACACTCAAATTCTTTACCTATGTCATTTACATATAAGGTTTACTATTTTATGTTTTTGAAACTCCCCGATGCTCATCTGGCAATTTTTTTTGAGTAATGCTAACAATTATTAACATGCTTAAAAAGAAAAACATATATCTAGTAGTACTAACAATGAGAGTATTATTGCTGGGGTTAAAAATGTCGAGATTTCCTTGTTAAATATAATAATAATAATGGCACTTTTTTAAATTGTAACAATTGAGAATCCACTCTCCATGTATTCAGTCTCCTTTGGAATGCCTACAACTACGGAGTCTCTGGTCTTTTCTAATGTCTTCCATTATGATCCACAATTTCATATTTTTTGTTATATGTGACTGCTGCTCTCTGAAATGGGGAATGAAGATTATAATTTCGGACTCAGTCACCACACAAAATCTCATATTATTCACATATGTAAATATCTCTTCTCAAACCCACATTTGCCTCAGCAATCTTAGCCAACAACCACTAAACAGAAAGATCATTCAAAACTTCAATGGCTTAGTTACTTATTATTCATTACAAAAGTGTCATCGCGTGCGTGGCTACTGGCTAGTGTCTCTACCTGGGTTCCAGTGTACGTAGTCCGGGGTGGCGGCGGCCTGGTACTCCTGCACCAAGTCATCCACCACGCTGCGCGATTCGTCGAACTCCTCCAGGGACTCTTTGAACATCGGCTCCTTGCGAAACACCTCCAGGAAGGCCTCACGTTTGCGCAACTTGTCAAATTGTTGCAAGCATCGGTCGAACAGCTGGCAATAAAAATATACGTGTTAAATACTTAAGTAAGAAGGTTTTTGGGTACATATAAATATATTGACAAATAATCAAATAATTGAACACTGATCCAATGATTCACACATCTCAGAAATGTGACTAGCTGTTAGAGATTATTTTGAGAGTAAACATAATGCTTATATACACAGATATATAAATGTCCGAGTTAGGCTTAATGCTTGTCATTTGCCACAAAGTAAACTACAGAGAAACGAAAGATCCCTTTTACGTAATTGTTTTTAGAATTGGATATCGATTACGTTTATCAATTTTCGTACACCTAAAATCTAAGTATACATTTCAAATCATTGACACACTCGTACCATATGAAATGCTTGAATTTTGGACTGCCTAAAAATTTCCGGATCGACATGTGATGTGGACCGTAACGGAACAAGACATAACATGCTGTCGATAGTGAAGAGAGAGAGAGAGATAGGGGGTACTAACGGAGCAAATGTTGGTGTGGTTGGCGAGCAGCAGGCCGGACACCTTATGCGAGGCGTGCACGTAGGGCGAGCGACGCGACAGCGCCACCTGGATGGAGGCGGGGCCCCACGGGATGAATGAGGCCAGCTTGCGCTCGCGGATGCGCTGCAGCGACTTGTGCACCTGCGACGGGTCCACCTCGCCCTGCCCACACAAACATCAATCAACACAGTTGCTAGAGCGTCGCCATGATTCACGGGAAAACTTGATATATTATAGTAGTTGGGTAGACTATAATCACACCATATTGATTCAGAATTGTTGTATATAGAAGTTTGTTTCCTTTGAGTTGGCTACAATTTTGAAATTTCTAAATGCAGATGTAAGTACTCCTCCCTGCCTCACCTTGGAAGCACCCTTGCTTACACAACTAAGCCATTGATCTAATGAATTTACACATATAATAGTTTTGGTTTACCATCAAAATGAAATTGTTATGGTTCTTAGAAAGGACTCCATTGTCAGAATAATTATGGATTATTTTGTATTGCAAACATGAGTTGCAATCACACTGTTTCAATTGGACAGTAGTCTTATGTAATGTCTTATATGTATGTATATAAGTCATTTTACATATCTAAAATACTTAAAATCATTTGAACACCTGTTTCGCATTTCACACATGTTGACGATAATTACAAACAGCAGTATGACTAAGTTTACCTGAATGATGTTGAGTATTGATATGTAACAGTGGTGGTTGTTCCGGTCGGGGCTCAGTGACACCATCATATTCTTTGGCTGCAGCAGTCGCTGCATCACATCCAAAACTGTAGTTTTCCGGATCTTTGGCGCCTACAGATAAAAGAAATGAAATTACAGACATACTGATTGATACTTAATTCCTAATACTTCTAATCCGCTAACAATTTAATAATATATGTTGCTACATTGAAATTCTCAGAGATCATGAGTTTTGTTGCTCATAAAACGAAAGGAGCAGAAGGTATGATATGGATTGAACAGGCTGAATAGTTATCTGTTGTTTATGTGTAAATTTAAAAACTTGGATACCGTATTAAGCTCGTGGTCGGCGGTGAGCGGCGTGTATC
This sequence comes from Jemadia pseudognetus, assembly GCA_018244755.1. Taxonomy (NCBI): domain Eukaryota; kingdom Metazoa; phylum Arthropoda; class Insecta; order Lepidoptera; family Hesperiidae; genus Jemadia; species Jemadia pseudognetus. Next base: position 9,908 of record DWTO01003564.1, on the reverse strand, counting down.
CCGTCATGAGGAAATGTAGCCGCGGCGTGGGGATCAGCGGCGCCACGAGGCTGATCAGGTCGTTGTTCATGTATGATGGGTATCTATACACAATATGCTATTTTCATACTGATATTAGTAGAGGCTAATGCCCAAAAATGGAAAAATTATAAGGATGAGGATATTGTTTACAAAACAGATAGCATTTACCATCCCTGGTTGAATTCTAGAAGTACTGTCATTGCAATTAAAACACCACTGCTGGGAATACAATGTTCTGGTTGCAAGTGAGGTAAGCATTCTCACATTAATATACAGAGTGTTTCAAAATACTCCACAGACTTTTAGAAGTGTAAAGTGGTTAGCCTCTTCCAGGTACTTCACAACATCATTTAAATTAAATTTCTAATTCATATTTTAAAGCTGACTTATCAAATCATCAACGATTTCTTTAAGGTTTAAGCTATGTAGACAATAAGTGAACAGGAATACAAAATAGTTTATAGCAAATTGGGCATGCCCAAGTGTGGTCTGACCTGAGTGTGGCCGTGCTGGCGCTCATAATCGTGGAGACAAGTGTGTTGATCTGTGCGAAAGACGGATTCTCGATGTGCAAGCGATCACTGGCTATGCGATTCAGTGCTGTGTTATCCAGCACCATGACACAGTCCGCACTCTCCGTCAGCCTCTTGAGGGTCAGTAAAGAATTGTACGGCTGGACCACGACATCACTGCAAAATATGAAAGAGAATAACATTAATCTTAAAACATTAGTACACACCTTTTACTATCAAAAGCATGCTAACATGATAATGACTGGTTTGTGATGATTGATCATCCTTTATTACATGGAATATATAACACAATTGGACATAAGTGGCAGTATGACACTCCTCCGCCTACCCTTTTCAGGGCAATACAAGTGTGATGTAATGACACAACACAATTGATTTATCTCTTGTGATCATTGTCATTAACATATTAACATATTTTATTACACCACAATTGAACTCAAGTTTCCACCTAAAATGATGTCGATTATGGTCATAGTGTAATAACAACGTTGGAATTAGCAGACATCCCTCGCATCAGAAGATAAGTGTAATTTTTACAATCATTGTAACAAATGGTATTTATTGTTGGAAAATTGACATAACTTGGAAAAGTCGAACATGTAGAGACTGAATTCTATACCACGTAGCTATCACAAGTTAAAATGTCATCAAAACTTTATTCAAAGTCAAAAAGTAAACAACGATTCTACTATTTGTGAAATATTGATATGTTTATTCAATACCTGATTTCATCAAGGTTCGGAAACACACTGTATGTCTGCACCAACTTCTTAGGGAATCTATCAGATAGATGCTCTAGGATATATGAACCCATACCGGAGCCTGTACCGCCTGCTATAGAGTGACATAACACAAAGCCCTGCAATGACAGGCATAATTACATTAAAAATATATTAACGTTGACCTTTCAGTTTTAATTAAGGTAAAAACAAATATAAAATCATTGAAGTTTTTCTTTTATTTTGTACTATGATATAAAATTCATATTAATCATGTTATTATTATTAAAAACAAAAAACTCATTGTTTTGTTTTCACCAACTATTACAAGACTCTTATAATGTTTGCCCATAAATAATTTCATCACCTGTTGGGATTGGTTCTGCTCTAATGCAGCTCAACAGAGAAATTGTTTAGAGGGCTATATTTTTAACTCAATAAACAACTGATACCTCTAAATTGTCACTGCCATCTGCCTCCCTGTTGATGATATCAAACACTTCCTCACTCAGTTTGTCCCCTTGGGCATATCCTGACGCCCAGTTGTTGCCCGCACCCCCACCATGCTTGGACAGATATACATTTTCAGGATTGTACAGCTGAAAAGTAGAACATAACTACAGAAACATCATAACAGTTATTTTGGCACAGAACTTTTAATTATATACTCCTAAGCTTTTTAACTGAGCTCCCCTCAAATAATATGAATCTTTATTTCATGGTTTCTTTCAAATCAGATGTGATAAAAAATACCTGGTGTGAAGATGTAATAATAATACCAAGTCAGCCTATTTTTCACATTTGTTAATTTAAGTATTATCTGTTTATTTCATTATATAACTTACTTTTGCGTAAGGTGAATTTAAAATTGTATGAATGACACGAGGTTCCAAGTCTAGAAGAACAGCTCTCGGTATGTAATGGTCATCGTCAGCTTGGTAGAAGAACACGTCCTTGCGATCAGAGCCCGCCGATGCAAACTCCTCAAGGATCCCGTCTGGAGATATCCCATGCTCTATGCAAAGCTGTTTCCAAAACTCAAACCCAACTGAAAAATTAACATTTTGCTATCTAAACGCAATTTTTTGAAATAACTGAATCAAATAAAACAGCAATAATTACAAATTACTTTGATTGCCACACTGGCCGAGCTGAAGCGTTATCATTTCACTTGGCATATTGTATAATCTAATTTATTTCCCGGCTTTAATGTGAATTTACGCAATTTTTTTATTTTATATAAACAAAACAATCCAATTAGCCGCCGAGTTTCTTGTAACAAAAACTGACAGTTAAAACGTCACGAATTAAGAGTAGGTACTAGGTACCTATTATTAATAAAAACACTATATATTTTTGTCATGATAGTAAGAATTAAATCAAAAATTAATCATTAATGTACATAAATTGTAAAGCTATTGAAATAACCGAAAATCTGTTTCATTGCGCAATTGGAAGTGACATCCTGTAATATTGAAATTATTGTCAGTAACCAAGAATAATGCATAAAAAAGCTTTAAAGAATAATATTTTATAAATTATACACTTATGGTAAAACAGCTAACGTTAACACTACTATCCTTAATAGTTATTCTATTGCTTTTCATTTATGTATTAATTCTGTAAAACAGCGCGTTACTATTAATTATTTATTTTTATAGTACGCTCCGTATATAATAGAAACACTAACGTATATGCCAAACAAAGTCAAATAAGTTAAATTGTCAAAAGTTAAAGTGGTGTTCAATAGTTAGGTGAATTTTTTTTTTCGTCTTATTGATCACATTAATTTCTAGTATTATTACTCACTTAAACTATTTATGTGTAGTTATAAAAGTTATATAACTTTTGCTGCCGATTTAAGTTACAATACATCAAAGGTAAATTTATTGTATTAAACTTGATGGCCTTCACTTCGCGCAAACATTTCTCAATGCAGCTTACGACCTGAGAAGTTTTTAGAATAATGTCATCTTGGGCGTTAATTTCGTAACAATGTAACTCCTTTAAATTAGATCGTCTAAGCTCATTACATTTTGCATAACTCGTAATTCACATTCGTGTATGTAATATAATTTAATTGCTTATGTTTGCATTTACACATATTACATACGTTAATGTAATCATCGTACAAGAATAATTCTAATTTAATATTTATATTCTGTTTAGAAGGCCAGAACAAACATCTGCAATGCCACGCAAATTATTGAAATTCCTTATTGTGTTCGACAACACATCGCTCCTATATTTTCCCGGTCAATTTCTTTCTGGAAAGGTTTTAATGGAACTTCAAGACGATACTCCTGTTCTAGGTGAGTTATGAACCCATTATGTGTTGCTACGACTTATGTGAGTATCATAGTCTATTTGACTAAAATCAAACTTCACATAATAATATAACAAGTTACAATTATATTCTAATAATATTTTATATAGGTTTACATTTTCACGTGATTGGTGAGGGTGTAGTGCGAGTGGGCTCCGGCAGACATGAGAGGCTATATGACAAGGAAAATTACATTGATTTTCGAATGAGACTGCTGGGCGAACCTGGTAAGAAATTTTAATATGTTAAGGGATATTTTAGCATTTGTATGCTCTATATGAACATTGAGGTGAATAAAATAGTCATTGCAAAAATTTATTGGAATTTGTTCTATGTAATTTTATATGTGAACTAGTTCTTAAATCTCTAGCTGTAAGATGTAAATTTTTCATTGTACATTGTCACTTATCGAACAACACTATGAAAACACGATGAAAATTGGGGGCTTTTAGTTTTTAATGAAATTGGAAAAAAATTAGGATGTGAATAAGGTAACAAAACATTAACATTCAACATTAATTATCATCTATAAACAGTTCATCAGTTATAAAAACTGACTCATAAACTCTTGTAATTAATAGTTTAAACATTTCAATTCTCTTTAAACTTACAATTAATGAAAATGACTGAAGCGGAGTTGTGTAATAAGTGATGATATTTGATGTATCTGTTTCGAACTCTCTGGTAACAGTGGAACCCTCATATAAAAAGCAGTTTGTGCTTTACAGAACCTCTTACCATAATACATGAAGAGAATATTGATTCTGGGCCTGATTCTTGGGTAATATTGGACTATAGGATTAGTCCAATTTAGATTTTCTAGTTGTTACATAGAATCTGGATGTGATAGTTGTGACATAGAATGTACAGCCGTAGGTACATACCCTATTCCATAGTGGGAAGTAAATGTACTTCTTTGCCTAACTTTTGGAAAGTTACAGGTGTGGTGTTGAGTTTATAAAGTATCTTCACGCCTGTAATCCCCGAAGAGGTAGGCAGAGGAATGCAGAACCACTCTCACGTTTCACCCGTTACTTTTTACGTCCCATTATGGAATAGGTGGTGAAGGAGTTTATAAAGTGAATAAAAATTTTATCACTATTTTTGTTAATAGGTCATGGTGCATCAATATTGTCACCTGGAATACACAGCTTCCCATTCAAGCTGGGCCTACCCATGGGTCTACCGTCAACCTTCCTAGGAACACATGGCTGGGTTCAGTACTACTGCAAAGCAGCACTGCGGGAACCAAATGGCTTGACACACAAGAACCAGCAGGTCTTCATTGTTATGAATCCCATTGACCTCAACCTGGAGCCTCCAGTGTTGGCCGTAAGTAAATTTACTTTACAACAAGTATAATTGTGAATTGTTTCTTTTTTCAAAATATAAAATTGCCTATTTTATTCAGGGATAATGTATCTATGCAAAGGTGAAAGAATTTATAAAACAGTTCAGTAGTTTTTAAGTTTATTATTATAAATGAATAAAAGTGAAAAGCAAATCTTTTCTCTGTATAATATTAATGTAGATATGAAGAAATAAAAATGTTCAAGAAGTCACACATCATATGCTGAGTATAATGTAATGAACAAAATCAAATAGTTCCACACAAAGAAACAAACAAACAAATGTGACATTAGATACGTAATGTGTTTTGCAATGAATGATATAGAATTGTAACACAAGCTGGTAAAGTGTTGATTTCATGACACATAATACATTTGAAATTGTGTCACTTGTTTGTACAGATGTTGGTGAGTAAAATGTTATGTCACAATAGCACACATTGACAAATTACATTACATTAAATCATATAGTCAAAAGTGTATGAAAAAATAAAGAACTGTTAGTGTATGGTGAGTGTGTTGAATGGAGAAGAAGGATATGTCAGGTCTAGAAGGATAGAGATATTTGGCATTCACTCCTCTCTGCCTATCTTGTAACTGAGCTGGTGTGATGGTAATATAATGTTATATAATCTAAGTAATATAATGGTAAGTAATAAAGATAAATTATATTACATCTTAATATACTTTTATTATTGATACATTTAGTTTTCAGTTCTTAGGTTTTTGCTTCGATATTTATAACTAAGTAAATTGGTAGGTGAGTTGGTATTCCTGAAAGCCCCTTCACACAGAGGTTTGGAGGAGAGTTGGTGGTTGAAGTGGTCAGAGGGAAAGTGATTAATGGTGCATGTCGCGTCGCCAGCCAGCGCGCCGCGACGTGCCACGCATAACTTAAGCTCGCATTGTTCTCTAGAGAACATAGGATTGCGTCTTGATTATTTACACATTGCACTGTGCATACGGCCTGGTGCAATAACTTAAATATGCAATAGTAGTGTTACTGCTTCGAGTGGTCAGGTAGCTGCAAGTGCGATTGTGGATGCACAGGTCGTGGGTTCAACTCCCGATTTCGGTATAATTGAATTTGCTAACTTTCATTTTCTAATAGTGGCTCGGAGACTGGGTACATGCCCGGTGTAAAACAGTAGGCTCACCACCTATTTCATAGTGGGATGTAAACGTAACTGGTGGAACATGGGAGTGTTCTGCAATCCTCTGCTTACCACTTCGGAGATTAAAGGCGTGATGTTTGGTTGGATCTAAAATTTGTTTCTTTTGTAGCAAAAAATGTGTGATGGAAAGGAGTTGATGTTGCAAGTATTGTCTGTCAGTCGACTTTCGGGCCCAGTACACAATATATTAGTTTTAATCATTGTAATTGTTGCATTGGTTGCACCTGTATAATCAAGTTGTAACAAAGGCCGAACTTAATGTCCTGGCCGCCTATAGGCAGCAGCGTACGCGGTACAAAAAGCTGTGCCCCAGTCCACAAACCCGACCTGGATATTATGCGCATAACCCCTGAGGGAAGCCTGTGTCCCGCAGTGGACCACAATAGGCAGGCAATAATGATGATGATGAAACAATTACAACAAAATTTTTCTAGAATCTATGTTATCACCTTGTTGAGCCAATTCATTTTTAAGTTAAAGAGATACTGATAGATTCACTCATCTCTTTAACTTAAAAATTAATTTATAAACGTTTCACATTTTGTTCATTGCATGTAACCTTCATAAGTTAGTGTTAAACTGTAACCTATACATGATTTTGATTACTTTTTCACGAAACAACAGCAAACTGTTGTTATAAGTTTATACATTGGTGTGACTTACACTTTCCGTTTTAGTACTTTGAAAGTATGTTATTAATTTTTCGCATTTATAGTAATACATATATGTAATTAAGCTGAAGAGTCATTGTTGTAATATAAAAATAATTCTCTTTACGTATGAAATTATTAACATGTTAACTAGTGGAACACATGTTTCACTGTGACACGTGGGATAAATATAATTATGACGAGTGTCGTGTTGCGGTAGCAACAGTTCGAGCTGAACGTGGAGCACAAGCTGGGCGTGGGCTGCGTGGGCGGCGGCACGGTGGCGTGCAGCGTGGCGCTGGACCGCGGCGCCTACGTGCCGGGCGAGAGCATCGCGCTCTCCGCGCACCTCGCAAACCGCTCGCGCACCGCGCTGCGCTCCACGCGCGCCGCGCTCACTGAGGTACCGCGCCGCCCCGCGCCGCCGCGCGCCCTCTAGTGGCGCCGCGCCGACGTTCGTAACGTGCGCGTGTGCGCAGACGATCCAGTACATGGCGCACGGCAAGGTGGCGGCGCGCGAGGTGCGCGAGCTGGCGCGCCTGGCGCACGGCAAGACGCGCGCGGGCGGCGAGGACCGCTGGCGCGGCGAGCTGCTGTACGTGCCGCCGCTGCCGCCCACCAACCTGCGCGGATGCCACCTCATCTCCGTGCACTACGACGTCTTCGTGAGTACACTAGCGTCCATCTTTTATAGAGGCATAGATCTTTTTATTTAAATTTTTAACCCCCGCTTTACGATTCCAGTTTATAATCGAGCCGAAGAGCCTGGAAAAGGAGGTAAAACTGCAGCTGCCCATCTTGCTGGGCACGTACCCGTTCCGCGAGGACGGCGAGCAGCCCCACCCGCCCACGCACTACCCCAGCACGCTGCCCATCTTCCGCCCCTGGCTGCACGACAAGCCGGCGCACTGACCACATCACACGAGTTTGTAACCTTACAACAATCTACAAAAATAATGTAACGAAAAACAACTTTGGATTTGGTATCGAAGTCGAACATGAAATACATATCTATGACATTAAGATTGCGAAAGGTTTTGTTCACAAATCACTGTCAGAATCAAAACTATGGACTGTATGAGTTAGTAGCTGGCAACACTACCAGGAATTTAGGTTAGTATAAAACTCAGTTTGTCTGCCTACCCTCACTTGACTAGCGCGACGTACCATGGCCTTAATCCTTCTTATTATGAGAAGAGACCTGCACCCAACAGTGAAATAATAAAAGACTTAAGATAAAATCTCAGTCACATTCAAGATTCATTATATATTATACTATATATCCATCAGTTACTTTATGCATCTTATTGCATTTCACGGCTGTACACTTGTAAGGTTGAGGAAAAACAAAGTTAAATAATATGTAGTCCAGACGTTTGCTCAAAAAATGAATTTATTATAATCACTTTTATAGTAAATGTATACTTGTACCAGATTGATCATTGGTGTGTTTGTGCTTAATATGGTACCGAGAATGTATAAACATAATTGAAGACTTGCAATTGTGATGCATTTTTATGAGTGTATTAACAGTTTTATAATAACCTATATTGATATAATGTCCTGAATAAGCTTTATGTACTCTTACATGATATTAGGCTTACAGTTGATAAGATTTACAAAATGTCTATAGTTTTCAAGAACAATTATGATTGGTGCATATAATAAGTGCTATGTAAAAAAAGGATTTTTCAACTTTTTTAAAATAAGGCTCAATATATTGATAGCCGTAACCATAGATTTAGACTTCTTTATTCCATTAAAAAAAAGAAACATATCAATGGTTTTTTATATGTAATTTTCTAATACTTTTGCGACTTTTACTAATGTACATAATAAATATACAAGTGCCATTTTAATAACGTACGTTATACGAAGTATGGACTTACATTTGACGATGTGTGTGTAACATAGAAATGAATTTACTCACTAAGCTAAAACAGTAATAGCATTTGGAATATAAGCATTTAAGGGAGCTTCTGTATGTTTAAGTCTAAATTGTGGCAATGTATATAACTAACCTGTGATATATTATTCCGTCCATTTTGAGTTCGCTATTCACTGTCGCCTCAAGTCAAAAGCGTTTTATTACTCGTGTAAGAATCAATTAAATTTGGTATTTGTAGCATTGTACATTAGATTGTGTATCAATTACATGTCATTACTACGATAGAAGTAACAAGACTCCTCAAAAAAGGAGCGATGCCACGGCCTATTGTCGTTACGTCAGATATTTTTAAATATTATCTTAATAATCTTATACAGATTTGGTTACCAAATTTAAATGATTCATTACCAGATTACCGATCAGGCGCAGTAATTAGCGAATATTTTTTTATATATCGTAGTCATACTACAATGTATTAATATTTTTAATGGTGTATTTTTAAACTACTGTAGAAGTAATAAATATATTAATAATAAAAAGCTCACCTTTATTATTTTACGGTTTTATTACATTTACAGGTTTACACTGAATATGAAACTTATAAATCACAATATTGCCGCAGTCACCGCGAACTGCATATTCAAATAACTATGATACAGTCTTTGATTCTTTCACTTTCAGCTGTGTTCGTGTGCGACGTTTTGAACAGGAGGTGTCGTTGCAAACAATCGTTCGTGCCATTAATAACCATAAGAAATAATAAAACTTTTATTTTGCCGACTGTTTAAATGATTTTTTCATCCAGATGGTAATTCAGCTACGTCAGAAGCAACGACCGAAGTCGAGAAGAGCGGTAATTACAGATGTTGCGTGATAGATTATAAACAAGGTTAATATCAAATATCATGGCGAAAGTGGCGTTATCTAGTTCAGAGCCCGCTAAAAGAAAATGGCTGAACGCACTTCTGCGTCAATGAAGCTGTTAATAAACTTCCGTTTGATCGATTCGGCAAATTGCAATAGTTGCCTTAACAAGCGAGTTGTGCCCCCGGATCGGTCATGGAGACTCTTAAGCCTGCGCCGCTGACAAAAGCGTAACCAAAAATGTCAATTGAGGTTCCAGGGTAAGTCTATCCTCATTGAACACATCATAACTGGTAGAAGTCACTGAAACGGGACATGCAGGGAGGAGGAGAGGAGAGTAGAACTGGTGCAGAGCGGAGGTATAAATAGGGTGCGCCCGGGCT
>DWTO01003563.1:0-12446 GCA_018244755.1 Jemadia pseudognetus | reverse complement strand
TAGTTCAACGGAAAATGACAATTCATTGCTGTTTCCTAAGCTAACTTGTAGTTGAAACAAACGTCAGGGAACAATTAATGAAAATCTCTGGTGACGTGATCGCAAACAAAACCAGCAACGCAAATACACAGTTGTTCTCTGCAATTGCGAATAGTCTAGAATACGAGGACGTGCTACTTAGAGCACAGAAAATAGGAGCTTTAATAGGCTTCTTCACTTCAACATCAACAATTTAAAGTAGATTAATTTTGGAAACATAACTAGAGTATTTGCAGAAGTGTCGTCGCATTATGAAAACCGCTAAGAAAAATACAGATCTGATGTTTCAGGTAAAAAAACAAAAAGTGCCATTATCTGCGATAGTACAGCGTAGATATATCACATTATTGATATACTTCGCAGATCTCTGCTTGTCTTCACTTCACACACACTTCAAAACACTTAGAGAGCCAAATTTATGATAGATCCACTGCAAAACTGTGAAACTGTGAAACTGCAGGCCTGGTCAATTACAGCATGGTTGACAACAAGCGACTAAACTCTGCGTTTTTGCTTTTAAACTTATACCGTGTACTTCAAACCATCATAAGGGACACTTTTTATCTTGTATGTAGACAAAAATAATTAAAATGGAGAAGCCGGTTATATGTGGCAAACGTATATTGTAAGTATCATGTCCATAAATACGTAACTAAAACTTATCTTATGCCTTTTTAAAAATAGCACATTGAGAATATTTATTTCTTTCAGTCTTCACTAACAACGCAAAGACAATAAACATGGGAATGGCTAAGAAGGCGAAGGAAAAGTTCCGAGAAGAAAGTAAATCCAATGTAAAATTTAAAACAGACTCTTCCAAGTGGCCTTGTTTTCTTACTGCGTTCTTTCTTCGGTTAAGAACTTACGTTTTTTTGTTCCGCATTAACATTCAAACCAAAAACCTTGCAAATGCTTGCTTAGCGAACATTGAAGCGAGATTCCTGAGGACAGATTTTCTAAATAGTAAAATTACTTACATAAAATATTCGAAGAATTCGATGCGACGGTTTTGTGAGATTGTGTTTCAATTCAAGTTTAAAGTTGGATCCTATTCAAAGCTTTCAATGTTCCGATTGAAGTATTTCATTCTTTCCGTCGTAAAAATCAATACATAGCTTTTTCATGAGTCGATGAAAAACTTAAATTAATTTGCTTTATAAATCCTAATCATCTATGTATATCATTACATTCTGTACACTGCACTCCGCTTGTAAAAACATTTGATTTCTTGTTAAGAAATGAAGTACGTCGTAAACTGTACCGCCCATCGGGGCGGTGGGTTATTTCAAAACATAACAATGAAATTTTTAAATTTTCACCACTTCGTTAACCGCCAGTGGCTTAATTTTATCTCAATATGTTTTTATCCTTGATAAGAGCCGATAAGTTAAGAATAAAACGTAGGAGGTCTTTATCAAGATATAAAATAACCAATATAAAGATCATTTATAATCCAAATTTCTATCTGCACGCAATAATGGAAAATAACAAAATATATTTTAGACCTTTTCTATCAGGCATAGTTTTATTCACGGTATTGATAAAGAAATAAGACCATAATTACAAGAAAACAAGAAATTTTTTACTTTTAGATCCATAAGTTATGCTGGGTTCTATAAAGCAGTAACGTCATACAGGTACAAGTACTTTCCAGACAACATTACAGTCAGGAGACAAATATTAAGTTTTTGATGAAGATATTCCAGTAATCCGTGTTTTTTCCTTGGATTAATGATGCGATATCATTGTCTTCTATTTGTTCTACACATCCATTCGGCGTTTGATTTCACGAAAATAGACGAATCTTCACAGATTTACTACAATAAGAAAATAATTCTGATCGCTTTTAACGCCTCAATTTGCCTTCAAGATGTTATCGACATTTAATGAGTCAATGAAATAAATTTTTATCCTCATTTAAGAAGATTACCGACATTAAGGGAGACTATAATTACAGCCGAAATATAAATCACCAAGATGCTCAGATTATCTCTAAGAGCTTTATCTCGACAATCGCTTTCTATTTTTGAAACATTAACAACTTGCGATTACTTATATATAAAAATCTAAAAATTCAATTCGATTTAATTTAAAATAAATATTAAAGCCAATGAAAATAACACTTTGTTTAATGCCAAAAATATAATTATAAGGAAATAGGGAAATGTTCATAGCGGCTTTCCACCGTAGCGGTTGACTGATTTTATGTATAGGTATACAGCGATATGGGCCATGTTTAGAATTCCTAATTAAAAAGTAACCAACTAGTCCCACATGGTTTCGTATACGTCTTAATATATGGCTCACCTAATAATAAACGCATCGCAAATACCACTTATCTTAGGTCCAAATTTATGTTGACTTATCTTTAATTTTATATATTTGAATTTAAATATTTGAAATTAAATTATCAATTACATTTTACATTTAACCATTACTCTTCGTACAGACAGATAAAAGACTGATGTACCTACAGCTGTTAAACAATCAGTTGAGAAACTACTCTCAACATATAAAGTCGACAAAGTAATGCGGTCGACGTCACAAATGAACAAAATGGTAAACTATTAAGGTGTTGCTCGGAATACGGCGCTAGTGACAGGCTATTAAGAAATACTTATCGATAATTTTACAACCATAATATAACCTTATATAATGTTGATAGAATACAGTATTAATTTCAGTAATTAATATTGTTAAATGAAGATCTTATAAGAGGGTTAACTACTACAAGTACGTTATTCTCTTAGTTTCGCGATTATTAGAGACAAATTGTAACAAACGCTTTTTTGGTACAACACTTAGTCTCTGTAAGATATTTTGCACTGGATATAAAATATTATGTATCTGGTTCGTTGCACAACACATCTCAGCTGGGCTCGTACAAACCTATTGTTGGAAGCACTAAAATTTTAATAGCCACCCCCGACCGTCTGCAAGCTAATAGTAAGACGATACAACCATGGACTGATTGTTAGCGATTACAGTCTAGACAATGCATATTTATGTATATTTGGTCTGTTGAAACAAAATTCTAGCTTTTAAATAGCTATATTATGAAAAAAAAGATTTATTGGTACTTTTACTGTAAATACAAGTGGATTTTGCAGTTTTATTACGTTCTTAAGTATTTACCTTACGTTGGAAACGTAATATGACCGATTGTAATGATTTATTTTGTATAATTGTGCCAAGAAAACATGTGGAGACTAAAATGATTATTTTACTCAATATAACACATAAATATTACATAAAGCGTATATACATAATTATTACATATAAATGAGTCGACATTCAAGGGTATCAGAGTACCATTAGTTGCATGACACAATAAGCCATAAACAAACATAGCTTAGCACATATTCAAAATCTGTCAATTCCCTGTTATAATAAAATAAATCGATATCGATAGATCAAATACGCACCACTAAAATGCAATAGCCGTCCGGGACAAGGGTCTCCCGGCAAACACAAATAGTTGAGGCGAGACAGTCGCGAGAGATGCTCAATAACTCGCTGAGTGTCAGCGGTTACAGCCGAGACCTGAACTTGTCCGTTTGCTATTTACACAAAAGATATTCTTGCTTTTCGATTGAGATTTTAATGCAGATAAACACAGTGGCGCTTAAAATCTTACGTTACTGGAAACTTACATTTCTACGTCTAACACAAGCATTTCTTCTTTTGAAAAAAAGATATGAACCACGAACCCATTACCGTTTCCTTTTTTAATATCCAATTCTAGAGAAATTACACTTCGTTCTAAGATAAACATTTCAAAAACCGAAACCACTAAAGAACCTAAAGTATGGTCTACATTGTATCACTAGACACAAACCCATATGAATCAAACGCAATAGAATAAATATGAACTCTGCAGTATATTAATACGGAAAGACAGTGGAGTTAGAATTTGTAACGGCTGAACAAGTTCCCTTAACGTTAGGAGTTTATCGAACCGCACCGCCTTAAACGCTTTGTCAATTTTGACATCTGGAGCGAGAGAATTCGTCCTCAAATATGTCACTTCACAGAGCATTGAGTCTGAATGTACTTTTATTTTCTTGACGACTGTTAATACAAAAAGATACAACGTCTGGAGTTTATGTCGCTTTGATAATGATACATTAGATATAGACGATACGTTGAATAGCGATAAATTTATTTGTGTAAATAATATACGTTATATGATATTTTATTCAATTTACTCTTTTACTATGAAGGCTTACCACGACATGTCACTATCGATAGATATTTTGATAAAATCTTTTGAAATAATATACGTACTTAGATGTCGATTAAAATTTAAGGACACACCCATAATTTAGCTCATCGCAAAACCATAGTAAAGCAGAGGAACAATTTAAGGTACAGTAAAGAACAATATCACACCTGTAATCCCCAAAACGATTGGCAGAGGAGTGTGATACACTCTGACATTTTACCAGTCACTTTTATATCTAGTCACGGAATTGCAGGTAAGTCTGTACACGAAATAATAGCAGGATGATTGAATCATATTATCGAGATATTCAGATACTCATAAGCTTACTAACCTGTAGAATAATAAATTAACTATTACCTTAAGTAAATTGTAGCGACAAGACATCTATACATATTTCGTTCTAAGTAAATTGTAGTGCAAACGTTTCAAATGGTTACGAATTCTAAATTCAAATCGCGAATTGAATAAAACTCCCTCAGTGGCTTCGAGCGCAAATCAGCTCCAACAATGAGAAACTCTTACGACTAACAGATTAATATTGCAAATGAGTCTTTTTGCAAATGAGTCCTTTTGCAAATGAGACTTTTCTCGGACTCGGACTCCAATGAATATTCAGGAATTTTAGCTTTTGTTTCACGCTCTTTATAAGTTATTTCGTTAAACTGTCTTAAGAAGCTTATTATGCGATTAGCCGTCTGACGTCAATGGTTTCGCATTTTTCATAAACTTCTCTGTCATCAAACATAGAAATCACCGAGAACGTTCTACTGACGTTCCATATTACCGTGTTCCTTATAAACTTCCTCAATTAATTCAAGCATGAAAAGATCTTCGGACAGATGAGTGTATATTAAGCTTTCACATTGCTGTTGCAGTGTGAAAGTTCCAGAAAGCAAATATCTAATCCCAACTTACTGGGGTAGTAATACAATTCACTTGAAGCGGAAATGTAACTTGTTCTCATTACTTAACATTAGGATAGCTGGCGTGTTTAACACTTGCATGATGTAGTGTACATAAGGCATCCCAAATAAGACTATTATAATATTACGCTAGGTTCCTAACGGCGCAGGCAGAGAGCACCAAGGACGAAATATATCGACCGTGTCAATTAAAGTAGTTAAATTAAATAAATATCTATCATTTCAGTTCTGACGGCCTTCTACAACATTTATTACATGTTTACTAATAGGGTCTCATAACTTTAGTGTCGTATTGTTATTGCTTTCTCTGAAAAAGACATGCAAAACATACAGACACATAGATTAACAGGATATTATTTTAAAATATACAGCAGAATAATGTATTAAACAATTGTGCTTTGGCCTAGGCTTTGAAGGATGTGAGCCCGCTCCGCTGTCTGCTCTGACTGTGCAAACTACAACAAATGATGAGGACGGCGACAAGCAATAAGGAACCATCAAAAATGTAAACAGGTAAATTGATATACCACCACCTTTTTTCGATTAATAGTAGGTATCTGAACCATTTTCTTAAAAAAGTGTCACTTAAATTCTGTATAAAAATTATTTTAATATGTGTTTTTATTGGTTGCTTTTGGTTTTTATTAAATTTTACATTATCCATCGTATAAATAGGAGCGGTAACTATTTACCATTACGACATCGCCCATCTGTCTGTAAAGTCTTATATTGAACATTATAGTGTGAGCCTTGACCAACATCGAGCACGATAGTTTGCGAACCGTTTCCACCACCTCCATATATCTGGGTTATGAAACAATAAAGTTCATACAATAGTTCTATAAAGTTGAACAAAGTAGACAGATATCGGACGGTTTCCGCATTATTGTTATATTTATTAGACAAATCAACAAAACTTACGGTATATGATTATAATCATTTAAGAATTTTAAATAATCCAACATGTTTTGTTATTGCATTACTAATCCCAGCATAAGTCAAGATTAACCGAGCGACGCTTTCGGAATCGAGCGCAGACAAAGAGTAGGAACTATAGTATGTATGAAGACAAATTGATACCGACTCGACGCAAAGTTGATAACTTCAGTTCTAACTCTTGTCGGATGGCAAATATATGGATATATATTTGGCTGCATTCTCTTCATCACGATTAAAATTGGAGACACTATTAAAAATAATTTTAAGCAGCCAAAATTGCAAAGTTTAGAAAAATGTTACTTCACAAAGAAATTAGGAATTTCAAAGAGATACATTACTAAGATTTGAAATTGTAATGAACAGTCCCTTTTAAGTAGTCACTTGAAAAAGAGTTAATGTATGGCGATTCTTATTAAAAAATTATACAAAGTGAGGCCTTGTACATTTTAAAAACCGTTTCAAATTCAAATGAGTTTAATATCCGAAAGATAAAGATAAAAGATTCCGTTTTACAAAAAGGATTAACAATGAAAATTGCGCCCCTGATAAGAGCCTTTCAAGGTGCAGAATGTCTTAGAAATACTCACGAACTTCCAAATCACATCTACTAGAGGTGGTTAAATAACATCAAATTGCCCTTTATCATCTTCCTCTGGTCTCCCTGTGGGCGATAAAGCAAGGGATAATGATGTTATTATACTTTATACAAGTAAACGTAAGTTAAACAAGGAAAGTCTGTAAATTCACTTTTAAACACGCTTGCCACTGTACTATGTGAGACTCGCTAGCAAAAAAACAATCACAGTTGCCGATCTACGTCGAAAAGTGATATAAGCACATGTAAAAGACTATCTAACTGAATTACTACTAGAAGACAGAACCAACCGTCCAAAATATGAATGTAGACATTAAAACTGCACTGTTTTGTGAATATCTGTGTTAGTTGTTTTGTGAATATCTGTGTTAGTGTTTTGTGAATATCTGTGTTAGTAATTAGTGGAAACTTTGCTGACTTTTGCATCATCATTCTATGTAATATCCTTACTGTATATTATTGTTGTTTGTTTCCCAACCAATAAATAAATAAATAAAAAGACTTTTAAGTCAGTTACGATACCTATTCATGATAATAAAATTAGGTAACGTTTAATTTAACTTTATTGTAGATGAGGCTGTTATAATAGTAGAATATATTATCTTTAATAACCGCATTAAATCAAGTAACCGATAAGCCGAGCATTTAGATTTCTAACAGAACTCCTTACACTGATAAATAATCCGAACAATTACCAAAATGAAATCCTTAACTAAATGAGAAATGACGTGCTAGTCTTATGGTGTCTTTAAACCAAGATAAATATCTTGCAAATTACGCCATTACTCCGACGCCATAAATATTCAAAAGTTTCTTTAATTCTCGCTCAGGCTCATATTACAAGTCCATTTCGGTTGCATTTAAATTAGGATTTCAGAATACCTTTTTCTTTTTTCGACAAGTTTTATTCGAAGTTTTTTCTAGTAGACCATTTTAAGAGATATACAACCGCTTTTGTTACGGTGACTTAGGATAACAGCGTATTAGCTTCTTTGAGACCAAAATAAAAGTTTCCTTCTTACCCAATTGTGCAGATTCATTATGAACCAAAATTAGAATTGTATTATTCTAACGTCGCAAACCTCATTTATTAAAAATACCTGTGATTAAGTTCAAGTATAAATAGTTGGTATATTTTGTCACTTGTGCATTGTAAATGTATCCTATAGCTTTATATAAAACAACCATTTCAATCAGTGAGTTCGCGTGTATTGCTCGAATCAATATGGCATAGCACGGTATGTCGAACACAGTACAAATACATATTTAATACGAATAGCTGCACTAAAAATATTTTTATGACGATAGGGTGGAATTAAAAACATAGGAATTTCATTTCAAATATTACCATGAACATTTTGCTATTGGGATTGGTTGATTTGGAGTCGACAGAAGTCAGCTGATATGTGTTTTCTTGGTATCCTAAGCTCGCTAAAACCTTATAAACACTGCTCTGCACCCCCGTAAAGAAATCTTAAATATAACATCACACCCGTAGAGTTAAGTAGATAATTGCAGTACACTCCCACGTTTCGCCAGTTACGTTTACGGCCCACTATAGAATAGGTGGTGAGTTTAGTGCCATACATCGAGCACATATCCAGACTCCGAGCTAATACTAGAAAATCTTAGAAAAATTCTAATTGATTCAACCCGGTATTTGAACCCAGTACATCTCGATCAGCAATCGCGTTAGCAACCAATACAACCTTTGACCTTGTCAATAGTAATGTCTATTGAACACTGCAGGCTTCTGTCGTTCTAAAACTAATAGGAAAATTCCTTGTCCTAAATCACCCAGAGCCAAGTTTAAATAGTCTTTTAACTAAATACGAAATGAAGGGCTTGTAATGACAATAGGCTCATACCCTATTCTATAGTGGGACGTAAAGGTAACTGAGAAAACGTAGGAGCGTAGGTGCTGCACAAATCTGCCCATCTCTTCGTTTATTACAGGCATTATAATTATTACGTTGTCACGTTAATATAAAATAAGTCACATCTCGCTTAGCGAGAAAAAGTATGTTTTAAGTCTTCATCTTCAGTTTCTTAAACATCACGAAATGTACTAGACGACAAAATATATGGTAAACCAGTTGCATTAATCATGCAAGACGCTCGCAAGCATGTAATAATTCGAACGCAAGTCGTATTCAATAATTAATTACTAGTTAATGAACATCCCAGTGCATACACACGTGTACACTTTAATTATAAAAGCCGAACCCGGTATGTACCACTTGATGCATAATCACTTTGGCGTTAACACATTTGTATGTAATACTTGTCACGTGGGCTCTGCTACTCAGGACAAATAATTGTAACAATTGATATCTTAAAGTCCTATCACAAGTATCAAATCGAAACAACGACCTAATATTGTAGTGTATGTAATGTTACTTGCATCGTGCATTTGAACCCAAAACCCCAAACACGATAAGAAAAAGGAATCCAAATCTCTAAGACGCGGTTTTGAACGAATAAAAATATTGACAGATCGTGATATACAAACGAGAACGTCAGAGTAAATTAATATGAAGGGCTCCAGGTTCATTCACACATGGTGATTCACAATAAAGAGTGGAGTGGAATAATAAAAATATGCGTTATTTTGTTCACTGTCTTAAAATATTACAGTGGGTCTTTTCTCAAACAAGGTTTGCTACTATCAATAATTAGTTTGATATGTCTTTCACTGCATTAAATCGAGCCTTCATTTATATCTTTCTTTTTCTAATCATCCTATTTTTAACATATTACTTTTACGAATCCTCAGTTACTCCTCGCCCTATTTCAAGACTTCACTCCAAATATTTCATGCGTCGTCTATCAACACTTTTACAGGAAACACGACTATAAGAGCGTATTTTCCAGTGCTGTTCTACTGTGAAATGGCAAAGTAATTACGCCTCGTTAAGTAGAGCTTACACGCGCCATTATATCAGAAAGCGTCAAAAGCGCACCCACAATGTGCAACGCTCATGCGGCGTACCTAAAATTTCTTAATACTCAGCTGTCTCAAAACGGTTTATAGGTACGAGCAACGTGAGCTTTATATCAAAATATATTAATATTCAATTAATTATTTGTAATAAATGATGACCTAGCAGTGTGTGAATACATACGGGTAATATGGCAATAAGTTCATCAGCTATTCCGTATCCATAATTGCTGAATCGTAAGGAAGGTAACCCTTCGGGTACATCCCCGAAGACAGGCAGGCAGGAAATTATTATAAATTGATAACATCCATAATCAACAAAAGTATCTTTGCTATGTCTTTCACTGCTATATATATATATATATAGCAGTGAAAGACATAGCAAAGATGTATATATATATATATATATATGACAATTTCATAAAAAGGCAGTTTTTGATTTTTGTCTTATGGTTCCACAAATCCGTATGAACTAACAGGGACAACCAACTTTTTCACTTTTATGTCATAACGTACCATATAGTCAAGATAAGCAAGTTCAGTCACAGCCAATCAAGTATTCCTTACGTAAGAACCCACAAAGAGAGATGAGCAAAGTTCTAGCGTACATAACTTATGACTCGTAAATTTTTGCCCGAATCTCACGTAGACAGCAGATACAAATGGAAACGTACATATTTTAGTTGTATCTTCGTAAACATGTGTGTTACAAAGTTTCATAATGAACCTTACTGTTTCGGACTCGAAGGCTTTCTGTGAGAAATTTGCCATTCTAACTAATTTTAGCGATAATAATATATAAAATAATTATGATGGTGATGTGAAGATCGAATTTGACACGCGGTCTACTCCTACAATAAATTATTACTCATATTTATTGCAATGGTATTAATTTATTGCGCAACGCTAACTTGTTCTATTGGAATAGATGGATATTAGAAACTTATTATTTTCCAGCTTCAAATCTGTGCGTACTACCCATTAGAACTGGTAACGATGTCAAAGTTAGCCGAACTGGCACAGAGTATAAGGAAATTCAATGATGGCGCCAAATCTTACTTAATGGCGAATATAGATATTCGATAGAAAGTAAGATCTATGCATACAAGAAGTCACTTGAATATCTTGACATACATATTTACTCCACAGCATAATATTACTCCTAGTCGTAGCACCATAAGCGGTGCGGACAAAGTGAAACAGTAAAAGTAGAGTAACTATGCAACTTGATGAAAAGGTAAGAGGCACTTATTAAAACAGTTTTCGAGGTGAAAAAAGAACAGAATATATCGTCATTATCATAACTATCAGCCTATTTCAGTTCACAGCTGAACATAGGCTTTCCTCAAAGAACGCCAACGCGCTCTATCCTCGCCTTGCCGCATCCAGCTTCTGCTTGTAGTATTTCGTAGATCATCATTCCACCTGGCCAAAGCGCATCCTACACAACTTTTGCCGAGCCGCAGTCAACACTCCAGAACTTGCCTACTCAACCGGTTGTCTGTTCTTCGGCAGATGTACCCAGACTATTATCGCCTCACCGAGCTAATCCTTTCAGCTACGTCGATGACTCCAATTCACTGTCCGATAACAAAACATTGGGAGATAGTAAACAATAAACTTTATCATTAGTTTCCAATTTATTGGGAATAAATTCTTGGCTAAATATTCTTGAACAATTATAAAGCCTGGTACAATACAGGTCATAAAGAGTTCAATTCTAGCGTTAAGCTGACGTTAAGCTAACGTTAACGTGAAGCTGTCTTCGCTTGTCGCTGACATATCACTGGTATAGCATCCGCGTTATTGGCACTCACGTATCCAACTATTTCCGCTCGGAATATTTTCACTCTGTACATTCCTATTGTACATGTCAAAGGCTTGTTATATAGACGAATCTTTCCCTTTGACAGAATATCCTTGGTGTTGTCAGAAAATATTTTATAGAGATTTTCAGTCATGAACAAACTTCTATTCATACTGTAATCATTTTTATTATACGCAAGCAGCTGAATACAACTTATTTCCTGTACGGATCACAAATAATCATTAAAATATAGTTCTTTTAAGGAACTCCTAGGTAACAGTCCTAGTAAAGGACATATCATTTTAAAATAAATAAATAAAGAAATAAATCATAGAACAGAGCACAAATAGCATTTACATTTCTTTATTTTCCTATTATCTTGTTCTACTCAAAGTAGATGCTTCATTTTTAAATAATATAATTAACCTTCTTTTCGTTTTCGTAGGCCTGTAATTTATTTAAATCAAAGAAGAAATATTCCAATTAATAACATGTGACTGCCGATCGGAAGGTTCTGGGTTCAATTCCCGAGTCGAGCACACGAAATCTTTCTAATTTAGTAGCTTGGAGTCTAGATGTGTGATCGGTGTCTGGCAATATGCCCACCACATATTCCATAGTGGGACGTAAACGTAACTGGCGAAACGTGGGAGTGTTTTACATTTTTCTGCCTACCTGTTCCGGGAGTACAGGGTGTGATTACGTAACGTGTTTTCCTTTGAATGATAATGGTAAAGCCCTTATTTATTTAAAAAATCAATACTAGAATTGTTAAAATAGCACACTTTTATAGTAATACTCTATTGTAAATAATGCATCTTTCATTCATGTGAATTGTACTAGAAACTACATAGTAACTATCTTGCCTAAACGTCAATTAGTTTATTGCACTGACTGCCTCGTTGGTCATGTTGGTTGCAAGTGCGACTGCCGATCGGGAGGTCCCGGGTTCGATTCCCGGGTCGAACACTACAAAA
>DWTO01003562.1:0-12447 GCA_018244755.1 Jemadia pseudognetus | reverse complement strand
GATAAATGAGAGTTAAACTATGCTTACCTATTTTTGAGCTGATTAAATGCGGTATTATTAATTTTGAAAAGATATACGTTATATTTTTAACATAAAATTTTAACACAGACTGTTTAATTAAAAATCGGTTCATGTGAAATTTACCGAAATACCAAAAAAAAAAACGGTACTATAGATTGGATGCTTACCCCGAATCTTAATAATTACCTGGGTTGACTTGTAAAAAGTGGCATCCGCCCTTTGTTAACAGCAATAAGGGATCAATGAGTAACACGAACACGCTTATACAGTGAACTTTGAACTTCTGACCATTCATAGAAATAATGAAAAGATAAAATTTTTACTTCATTCCATCAAACTGAAATCATAATCTTTACAAGAAATTATGAAACTGCTACAGAAGTGTTTGAAACAACGATAGGAAAATAAGCATTTTCAGTTTTGTCACCGCGTCGCCGCTGATTTCCAAACATTGTGTTATATTTACATATTAATTTATGTAACTCACAAACGCTGTTTAAATGACATGCTATATAAGTATTAAAAGTACACGAGACTTATTTTTTTCCGAAATTATTCATTTAAGAATGAACTCATCACATAATCGCTCTTGCCTTTAATTTTTTATTGCGTACACTGACAGGCAAATATGCTTAAGAAATTATTTTTTTTTGTTCGTCAAAATAGCTAATTTAATTACTACGTATGTCTATTAGATGAAAAGATACGTAATATAAATTGGAAATTAGGTAACATTCTCAAGCCGCAGTCTTTCATTTCATTTTCTTTTTACAATGTCTTTTCTTGCTTAAGCTACAACAGTAAAATACGAGTACCGTACCTACGTGTCTCGTAATAGCCACATCTCACGAGCGCAAAACTAAACCATGACGACACAAAAGGCAATTTGCGTTGCGTAATAACCCTAAATTCACTTTCTATCTCGGCCCTACGATACGCAACGGTTAACTTAGGCGTATTTCACACACGACGGTCACACGCCTTATTTTCCTGTTGAAACAAATTATTCAATTATCTCATAGTGAGAAGTTATTATTATCCGCCACTTAACTGTATCCAAATTTTATGACTTGTTTTTATTGAAATGCATGGTAAAAATTAAGACTTCTAACATCTGGTTCCCCTTACATAGATGTTTTGTTTCAACACAAGTCAGCTAAAATTGTTATCAGCAATTTTCTTACGATAGACAAATACTAAAGATTTTCAGAGGCAGTAGCATTGCAAACTTCTTTCGCCTGTTATACGTTCATCAAAGTCGCCATACTCATATGCTCCTAGGTTCTTTTTAATATATTCTCAATCATTTCCAAATTAAGAATTACGAAGAAAAATTCCACGTATTCTATATTTTCATATCACATACAGCTTACCGTTAATATACCTACTTATTACATAGTAATAACATTCCCCAGTGTATGATTACCGCCGTATACTAATAAACTATGATTACTTCAATCCGTTACAATGTTGCAATAATAGGTATTATTGTATTATTTCATGCCAGTTTCCTTACGAAGTAGACAGAGGGCGCAGAGTGTCAAATATTCTACTTTACCTTCCACAGCTGACATGCTTGTTCTACGAGTATGTTAGATTCATTATTCTGTTCATAAACGCACAACGTTTTCGAAGACTTCTTACCCTCTAATCACCCGGTATCTAACATATTATTTTTAATAAAATAATACTTAAAAATGTCAATTGAGTTATATTGTGCAGTATTGATGCAAAAATATTTTTATATTTTAAAAATGTATCAATACTTCGTTCGGTATATACTCGACCTAAGGTCTTAGAAAGTAAAATTTTAATTAAAATAAATACAATAACTTTCTAACCCGCATGATACAGCGATATTAAAAAAGTGTTGCTTTCATGTTTTTATGAAAAAATAAGTTATCAGTATTGTAGGCGGGCCCTCTGTAATGGTAACAAAAGGTCTGATAAACTTCATATATGTGAATTCGAACCAACAGCGCCCGACCCAGCAGCCAGATAGACATAGACCGACCGACCAACTAAACAGTGATAGCGTAGTGGTTTAAAATTCCACTTCTCACTCCGAAAGACCGGGTTCAAATTCTAGCGCGCACCTCTTAACAATGTCTTTTTTAAGTTTAAATATCATTTGTTATTGGATTTGTGCCCGGCGCATGGCAATAGGCTCACCACTTATTCCATATTGGGACGTAAACGTATCTAGTGAAACGTGGGAAGTGTACTACACTCCTCTGCCTACCTCTTTGGGGATAAAAGGCATGATGTTACGTTTTTTTTAATATAAACTTTTAATATTAAAATTCTCTGTTCTAGGTGAAAACTTCACAACAGCTATGTACAGAAGTAAAGAGACCAAGCTTAGGGTATGCGGATACCTGTGATCTTGTATTTCAGAATGGACCGAAACCCATCAGGCGATTTGCGCCCGTAGCTAAGTATGTTTGCCTAACCAAATAAAAAAATTGTTGCCCAAGTTTCTGTTGTATTACGAGTACAAAATTTTCGACATAAATATATCAATCTATTATATATCTCATGCTCATTTATTATAGGTAGTGGACTTGAGAGAGGATCTGTAATTATTATTATTGTTATATCGACGCCAAGGTCCTAAATGAACCTTGTCACTATAATCACAATAGAGTACATTACAACACAATACAAAATGTTAAAATTGTTGGTCATGAAAATATGTACAAAAGTGAACCAAGCATTGTACCTTGTAAGATGCAATCATTTTGAATAAAGCGTGACTGTTTCAACGGTTTAACTGACGTGTTTAAACGGTAATAATATATGTACTTTCAGGGAATTAGCAGATTGGGCACTAGCAGTGACTCATTTAGGCGCTTGTTGCGTTTACGTTGTGGTTGTTGCAGAATCATTTAAACAAGTAAGCCTTTTGAATATTATATATAAACTATAATATGTGAGTATACGTCATTAAATTGTGATAAATATAATTTTATAGGGAATTTATTCTCTCTTGATAGTTGTTTTATTTCCAATCAATTGGCTGTCCTTTCTTTGTGTTTATTTAATGGCTTTCTTTATCGATTAATTTAATTTCTTTATCAACTTGATACTGGACGTGTTTATCTATTTTATGATAACATTACACTACTGTAATTTAAATTATTAATATGTCTTGCAGATACAGATAAACATAAATATTTAGTATATACATGATGAAGATTGTTTGAAATCTCTATTGTAATGTTTGCATTATTTACAGGTGTCAGACTTCTACGGCGGTCCGAGCTGGTCAGTTACGATCTACTGTGCTCTGACACTAGTCATTTTGATCCCCCTGACCCAAATCAGTAAACTCAAATATCTCGTGCCTTTCTCGGCAATAGCCAACTTCGTATGGCTAGGCTCCATCTGTATATGCATCTACTACTGCTTGAGAGATCCGCCACCACTATCGTCGAGAAATATTGCCACCTCGATCACTGGAATACCCAATTTCATTAGGTAAGCTTTTCCTTACATCATTCCATCATCATATACCCGTTTCCGTTAACTGCTGGACGTTGCCGTCCATAAAAATTGTTTGTGTTTGCTTATTACTTTTATATTTTCATAATTATTTATATTTACTCTCATATATTTGCAAATAGTAGTAAATTTGGAAGCTAGGTACCTAGCTAATATTTTGTAATAAAGTTTACTGTCTTATTTATATAGAATATAATTAACAATGGCTACTCGCATGTTCAATCACTCATTAATAGTTTCTGTTTCATCACCTTTCAGTACAAGTCTGTTTGCAATGGAAGGAATAGGAGTTGTGATGCCAATTGAAAACGAAATGACGAAGCCACAGCAGTTTCTGGGTTGTCCTGGCGTGCTGAACATTGCGATGACAGCTGTAGTGATGCTGTACGGGTTCGTGGGCTTCTCAGGCTATCTTAGCTTTGGTGAAGAAGTTAGAGGGAGCTTGACGCTTAACTTACCTCAGGATGAAGTGTAAGTAATGTTATTATTCTTCTTTCGAATAATTTATTTTAATGATTATTGTAGAATCTTTTCATTTCTCTTTTTTTTATTTCTGGTGAATTTTCTTTGATTTATATTTAATAAACACAAGTTCATCACATGTAACTTTACGGTACTCCATCGTCAATCAATAACGCGGACGTCTGTTGCGAGGGAAGCGTGTGCTAGTGGCGGCACAACTATTAAATAAATGCATGTGCAGAGGGCATGCTCCGTGAAAGTATAGGTATATCTTATATATACATTTGCCAATATATAATTAGTTGAATAGGATAATATCTTTATCAGAATATGAGTATTTTGACAAAAAGGATTATAATAATTTTACATAACACATTTCAAATGTAACATTCAAATACCTCGTAAATATAGTTCAAAACATTAAGTATTTTCCCAGACTCGCCCAAACAGCCAAAATCTTGGTCGCATCCGTGATGATCCTTTCGTACGCGCTGATATTTTACGTGCCGGTGGACGTGGTCTGGAGGAAGCTCCAGGACAGGATACCAGCTAGGAACCACAGATGGGGCATGGCCGCTCTGAGACTTGTTGGCACTTTATTTACAGGTAAAGATTTAATAATGGTAAACAATTGTAGCTAGTTCTTATCCTGAGGGTTTCGTGAAGTGACTATAAAGGGTTAAAAGCTTTGTCGTAACTTAGTGTAGGTGAAATACTTACATTTCTCCAACCATTTAGAGATAAGCAACAACTCTGTAGGATATACATTTACATGACCACGCACATGGGAAATTAATAGATTTGACTCTCGTAAAGAACAAAATATGATCGTGATACTCTAACAATTTGTTCTGATGTCGTCTGGCCTGTTGATCGTAACTAACTGCTGAGCCCGGCTAGTAAGTTCGTTTCTGACGACACATATGTAGTATGCACGAATATTTGTTTTCTTTGATTATTGAATTACCAATAAATAAATAAGAATACATGAATATAGCATTATATTACGTGTAGTTGTAATATATTATACATGAGCATTTATTTTGAAAATAAAATGTAACGTCTTACCTGTAATTCCCGAAGAAGTAAGCAGAATAGTGAAGTACACTTCCACGCCTCACCAGTTACGTTTACGTCCCTCTATCAAATAGCAGGCGAACATATCCACCGGGCGCAAATTTAGACTCCAAGACACTAACAGAAATTTCAAGTTAGAAAATCCAATATTACCCCACCCGAACAACGAACCCAGGAACTCTCGATCAGAAGTTGCGCTTCCGGTTGAGTTACCAGTTGAGCGACGAGGCAGTCGTAGTTAGAAGATGTACTAATTTAAGAATTTTTACTATAACGCATCAAGAGCTAGGCAACTTTATATTAGAATAATATAAAGAAGTGCATACAAATATTCACATCGTATGTATAACCCAAGGTTTTCTCATATAAACATTTCCCACTTGCCATATGTACATACGTTTATTTGCACATATATTTCGAAAGGGCATTGGAGAGCCCTTGAACTATAAATAGACATTATTTGAATCGCAAATAATTTCTTTCCCCTGAAATCACTTTTAACTTTTCCCGTTATTTTTTTGTATTTCCACATGAATGGATTTTTTTACTTTCACGTGGACCTTTATGGTCTAATGATATGTAATAAATAGTTGTTATAACTGTACATCCTGCCAAAGTAAAAACTAGCTGTTCACTAATCAAAACACGACTAAGTTGTGGGGTCTACACTAGCAATAACGTGGTTGGCGCCTTCCGAAACATTGGTGTTACGATTGCTGATGTCATATTGCTAAAATCTCGGTTCACAGGACGTTTAGGTACATTACATGGAACCAAAACATAAAACTCTTGCATTTTTATTATACTTTTTATATTACTTATGACTAATACCTCTGTTACTCGTTCATAAGTTTATAATAAATAATAATCGATATGGAATGGTATGATTACAAGGGTATCTATTATAAGAATAGCAATGAGCCCTACTTAGCGGTGTGCTTTAGGAAAGGCGATGTCCAGCCGTAAACAAGCTAATGATGATGATAATCGTTGTTACTGAAATATCAAACGTGCTTCCTGAGGAACATTGATCACGGTTACTAACATCATAATCTAAGTTCCGTGACAAGGACGTACGTGACTACTCAGGAAGACAGCTATATTACACATGAAGCGCCTGCTCCAGACATCACATTGTAGTCGGTTACGACCAATCTACCATATTAGATGCCATTTTATCACTTTAGCGCAAAATTTTATTTACTCGAAAATCATGTATTTCTTATTTATTCTGAAGAATTCCCTATCCTAGTTTTCCTGTTCATGACGTGACTGTAAATCTGCTTTTTTTCCAGTGGGCCTCGCTGCTGCGATTCCAAAGCTAGAACTGTTCATGGAGCTAATTGGAGCGGTCTGCTTGTCCATCATGGGGCTTCTGCTGCCCTCAATAGTGGAAACTGTATGGCTGTGGGGCAAAGACTTGGGCCGCTGCAACTGGATTCTGATCAAGAATTTCCTAATAGGACTATTCTCTATAGTGGCATTGGTGTCTGGAGTTGTGTACTCCATCATCAGTATGCTGGAGAAATTGTGATAAGAGTCGCTGATGACTTGATTTAATTAATAAGGTTAAAATAACTTGTTTGACTCGTACGCAGTTTTTGGAAACTTGTTCTAATAGGTACCACTTTTTGGTACGTGGTAAACCAACCGTTTTTCCCACAATGCTTCCTACTTATTTACATTACACAAAATGTTTATTAAATAAATTGTATACCTACTTTTAATTATGAGTTCGGGCAGATTATGGGTTTAACCCACGCATTCTGAGAGGAGACCCGTGCCCAGCAGTGAAATGATAAAAAGGTCGGAAGGCAATAAAAATATAGTACAAACAGTCCTAAATTAAAAAAAAGAATTTCAACATGAAACAATTTGCCTTATACATTAAAAATCGTATCTAATAACTAACTGAATTTTAAAATATCGGTCGTTGAATGTGTATGAAAGAAGTTGAAATTAATAATAATAAGTAGCCGACCGGTTGTCGACTCCAATTTACTCTTTAAAAGCATATTTCTGTGGTGGCGTGAGCTTGCAAATATTAATTAGTGGGTATCGATAGTTTCTTACTTAAATTAGATTATTTTAATGTAACATTAAACAATGTATAAGTGATGCGATGGCTGTTATAGTGCGCAGTGTACAGAGGTACATAAATATTATACATATAAAACATACATGTTTAATATTTAAATTTAATTTAAATTTGTAAGTTCTTTAGAGAAATAAAGTCTTAAACCACTAATTTTAATTAGGTACCTACATGCGTTCTAAGGTTGACTAAAATAACTTTATTTATTTAAGCAAAGTGCAAAGTGACGAATTTATGTTATTATAAAGGTATTATTGTATTGTAATTTATGTTATTATAAAAGTATTATTGTATTATGTTATTGTAAAGGTATGTTTATTTCGAAATGTGTTTTAGATTAAAATGGTAATTTCACAAATTAGTTCTATTACAGAATGATTCCTATGTGCTTCACGGAAATAAATTTTACTAAATGACTTATTTATTTTTTACAATGATAATTCTAGTAAGATGATAGTATAGGAATTAGCTATTCACCATAAAGAACAGTTACCAACAGTTCGCCACTCGGTTTGCATAGCTCGTTCGACGAGTCTTGCCTAATATAAATGAAGAACGGATTTCAGTACCTATATAAATTTGACAATAAATTATTTATTGTGTGTTTATAAAGTGTCATTATTTATAAAGTGTTAAAACCTGAACCAAGTCAAGTTATAGGTACCTACTGCATTACTAAGATATTCAATAGTACAAAAGAATATAAATAAATGTAATAATTTTTTATTTAAAAACAACTTATCTACCTTTAGAAATTAATCTAAAGCTCATTTATTTTCTAAGCATAATAAAATATATGTGATAATATTAAATATAATGAAGTTTTATTTTATTCTAAATAACCATTTCGATGCACACTTTATTTAACGCCAGTGACAAGTATTTGGCAAGTGTTGTACGGGAATTTTTTAAACCTCTCCGAAGGCCTCCCACGTACGGGAGCGCTAATATTTTTACTCGTGATAAATCCACATTCGCCTTCGTAAATTTACGATCTGCCAGAGCCAAGAATTTACGAGTTGCTCGCAAGGTGTTAGGTGTTGCAAGCAAGGCGAAAGTTAACGTTATTAACGTCACAGGACAATAAAACTGTAAACATGGAAGAGTAATCATTTATTTTGTTATTTATTATTGTTTAACTAATTAAACTAATTGATATATGGGCGTACTTAATACCCAACGGCATCCCCTCCCACTCAAGCCTCGGTAATGGTGAAAGCTTCTGGTACGTTCTTAGGGGCCATTCCTTAATCACGTAAGGATGTTTTTATCAATTGACCTTCCCCCCCACGTAAGGGTACGTATGATTTTTCAAACCCCTCCCCCCTATTCTGACATAAGATTCAATTCCGTTTACAAAATAACAAAATGTTAGATAAGTATAAGTTATAGAAAAACTCCCAATTAGATGTAAATCAACGGTTTTTATTTTTCAACAAATAAGTTATATTATTTTAATGCTGTTAACTACAGATTACCAGTCTCTTATTAAATAAATAACCACGTGACCGCGCGATTCCTAATATATTATAATTATTGGAAATTTTAGAGATTTTTTCAACTCTACCCCCTCCCTCTCGCGGACCCTTACGTAATTAATGAATGGCCCCTTATATCACTCCAATAACATTATAAAAAGTATAGAGTAGGGTAAAAGTAATGTCTTACTTAATGTAAAATGTCGTCTATATTGTTAAAATACAACAAATAGGATGCTATTTTCTAGAAAATTAAATTGATGAAAAAGATGAAAAATTAATGACAGTAATTTGAATAAAGATAATGATGATTTCATTTTAAGTGTTAAAAATAATTAAATAAGTACACCAGCAATTAAGAATTTAATAAACACTGCGAAATGTAATACTACTTCCGCGACGATTGCTTTGGAAAAAATACGTAAATCGGGGCAAACTACTTTTTGAAGTGAGTATCG
This sequence comes from Jemadia pseudognetus, assembly GCA_018244755.1. Classification (NCBI taxonomy): domain Eukaryota; kingdom Metazoa; phylum Arthropoda; class Insecta; order Lepidoptera; family Hesperiidae; genus Jemadia; species Jemadia pseudognetus. The sequence goes on along the minus strand of DWTO01003562.1, from coordinate 3,352 downwards.
AGTGATTCTTATAATACTTTATAAATGGTTACATGAACATATATGTACAGTACTTGAAAATTTCCGCCTTCCGCATCGAAAACATATAACACTGCATAGAAGGAATGACAGTAGTGGCTTTTGAACCAAGTGTTATTTTTTTAATCATTTCTACAGTTTCTTTTAAATTAAATTTATTACTTACAAGCTTCACGTTTCTAAATCCCAATTCAGATATCATTAAGACAAAATTTCAGTAATGTATACATACCACACTTGTATGTAGCAAAGCTATTCGTTAAGTGGTTTATGGTAGGTACATACAAACACATAATGTGTATGTACCTATATGAAAGACCTGGTAATTCAATGGCAATAAATTTATAGGTATATTTGTGCAGAAAATGTACATATAAACTCACATACATAGATATATTACATACATAATTAATTACGTATACATACCAACACAATGAAATGGCTACGAATTAAACCATAATACTTTTCTCAAGCAAGCCCGTTATTCACTTTTATTGCGACCAAGTTATTGTTGCTTAGTATTTGCACGCTTAATCAACATTCTCACGCAAAACGCCGCGTGGGAGAACCCTCTATGCATGCAATGAAACTAACTAGTAGGTACATATATACATACCACTGATCTGACTGTACAAAGTTATTGTCGTTTAAAGATTAAATAACAATTGCTGTTACGGTCAAGAAAAACATCATTACGAAACCTACGTAGACACCCTAAAGGTACTTTAATGCTCTATAAGGCGTGCGTTGTCCCCGAACGCGCATAGATCGGCTTCCCTTAAATCATTTCAAAATTACAAGTAATTGTTGTTCAACAGTAGAACGGAAAAGGTTGTTGATGATAGTAACGAGATGTTTATTCAAAGCCGATCATCATCATGAGACTATTGCAGTCCGCTGCTGGACACAAGCCTCCCCTGAGGGGTTATGCCCTTTAGGGGTATACCTGAGCGGTCAAGGCTTATCCTATGTACTACATATATGAGTATGAATATAAAACGCAAGCCTTAAAACTTAAATTAGAGCTCGTACTAATGGCATTTATTCGAATAGTTTTAATAAAAAGATTAACGTACATATAATAAATATAAACGTTAACATAACATGATGGCTATTTACCTGTTTAATGCAAAAATGTTATATGAATTACTTTATCCGCTAGTCAAAGGTCGATCTCAGCTCGGACCAAAGATCGCCTTTTGACGTCATTCGTTGAAATAAGCATAAATTCTATGTTATCAGTCGACGTTACTAGTAGTTTCCTTTCCGCGAAACATGAATATTACCCAAGACCACGTTTTGACCAAATAGTTTAGGTACAAACTAATAGATATTAGGGCTATGAGGAAGGTGACGAATGTTAAAAAAACCATGTGAGTTCTGTAAGGATGGAGGTATTGAGCAGTTGGCGGTCTATGCGCATGTATACACAATTCAAAAATATAATATCCTTTCCAATCTTAAATATTTTTCGAAAGTTGACGACAATTTCCGATGGCCGCAAGGGCAAAAGGTTTTTTTTATTTTAATTATAAATATAAGGTAATTCACAGACTACCGGCCAAAAAAAACTTGTACAATCACATTGAACTAAAATTTACTTCCCTCTCATTTTTGTTTGTCTATTCTACGAGTATATAAGTATGTTCCTACAAACAAAAGTAAATAATGGCGTGAAGAACAAAGAAAAAACTCGTAAGCATTTACGCAACTGCGCACGTCAGCACGATTATACTCTGGAATCACTGACGTTATACACGGTAGGTGATGGTGACCGGTGCGGCAAAAAGTAGAAGCGCATACAACGCGCAGGAATCAACTCGGCATTTACGAGGAATGCGAGAATGCGCTCTCCCCCCCGCGACTTGACGCCTAGGTAACACCGCCTCCACTCTCGCCTTCGACCCGTCAGTGCCTCGCTACTGATTCATCAAACCAAGGTGCCTAGTTAACTTGTGCGAGTTGTAACCAACGGATGTTGAATATAGCCTTTATTATATACGATTATTTATAATGCGTCTGAATGTTTTTAATTTCATACACAACACTGATATGCCATTGATGTAAATCTAAAATGTTTTTAATATATGAACTGTATTGAAATCCTTTTCTTTGGTTACAATAATACTGCGAATTGGTTCCTCAATTTTTTCCTTTAGCTCAAATGTTTTTTATTTGTAACGTGTTGTTTTCATTTATGACCATATTGTGTGTAAAATGTACTGTTTTATATTTAAATAAAAATAAAACCATATTTGTTGAATAAATAAAATATTTTAATACTTAAAACAATTCTTAAACATCTATTGATAAATATCTGCCGAATAGTTTGTATTCATGTCATAAGAACCAAATTATAACCCCGTGTGTTCAGAAATAAAGTCTCTAATGGTTGGTGCCGCGATATCTGCGAAGGCACTGGGAGACAGAGATTGTCCACATCCTCTCCCGAAGGAAACAATCCCAACTGCCATGTTATCTTGAATAGCCGCGCCGCCCGAATCTCCCTGAAAATATTTTGGTTTAATACATCATTACGTCAAGTCCCTTAAGAGGTATGTAGGTAGGAGACAACCAACCGCCTAATATCTCTTAACGTCCTTCTTCAACATTCATCATCCTGTTCATATAAAGTTATGTACCTGACATGTCCCTTTTCTTCCTAAAAAGAAGTTGCCTCCACACCACATGTTGTTGGTGAGTATTGTCGGGTAGACCAGAAAACATCGCGTGTGGCTTATCACTGGTATCTCAACGGACATCAAGCGATCCGGAATGGACGACGCGCCTTGCTGTAACGAAGAACATCCCACTTCAGTGTTCTATCTAAAATTATTTACCCCTCCGAGATCTCCACATGCTGCCGTCTATCACAGCCACGTCGCGCCGGAGACTCCGAAACTAGACGGACTTTCACGAAAGGACATTTGTAAGTTGAACCGATACACAAGTTAATCACGTATGTAACATGTGTACTCGTATATAGATACGCGTCGATCGTTTAACGATATAATACATACATGATTTCAACTCCTACTGACATCCTACTATTGGCTACGGGTATTTCTCAAATTGAAAAATACCTGGACGTAACGATACCTACATATTTTGCTATTGCATTTTTTGCTTATTTTACACACGTTGCATTAGGAGCCTTTATCTAATTGCAAATATCTATTATTAGTAAATAACTAACTGCTTACTAAATAGTACACTTGTTGATTAATTTTTGTACTACTGTAACTTTTGTAAGTACTGTAACTCTGTGTATTGAGTACTTGTTTCGACTCCATTTAATTTACCTTAGTCCTGCCCCATCCACTGACAACCACAT
>DWTO01003561.1:0-12451 GCA_018244755.1 Jemadia pseudognetus | reverse complement strand
CTATCTTTTATGGTTGACTCACAATAACACGTATAACTCCCGATAGCTTAGCAGTTCGAAGCTTTCTGATTATATTTTTGTCTACTCCTACGTTTATAACACTCTCAGTAATCCCTAATTAAAAAAGTTAACAATATTAACTATTCCATAAAAAAGAATCATATAAATCGATATAGTTCAGTTAAATGATAACGGGTATTCATTGACTTTTAGGCGGTACGAAGTTCGCCGGGTCAGTATTGTATATAGATGAGTTTCAGAACGGCTTAATACTAAGGTTATAAAGAGTATATTTTTCAATAACAGCCTAATTGGTCTGATGAATTAATAATATTTGGAAAGCTGACTTCTTATTTTAATAAAAAAATATCACACTGTGCGGAACTATAGAATGGTGATTCTAGAGTCCCGTAAATTGGTTCGGGGGGAGAAAAATATTTTTTATACGAAACATGGAGTCTAATAAACTCCAACTCTACAACAATATACGAGTATGTAGGTATTTTAAGTTGTACGTTGACACATGCGTTACAATAATTTTAATTGGTGTTATAAACATTTTTTAAATTTGTGACATTTAATTCGCGATCTGATTAGTTGAGTGAATAAATACCTACTTGTTTTATAAAATTGTTATTTAATTATTATTGCAAGTAAGTCTATCAAGATATACGCAGCTGAATATAATAATCAACTTCATTTTAAATAGCATAGAATTTGCATGTTATCATTGTTAGCACCTCGCAAAACGCGACACCCGATACCTTGACCTCTAAAAGGGTTCGCTTTACGTCCTTAAGTTCATTTGGGTAGGTCGGGAATCTTTTTTGGTCGAACAGCCAAATTGTGAACGTTGCATGCTTGCGCAATGAGCTATAAAACGAAATTGAGTAATCACACTATGCTCGTAAATGTAAAAAACGCATCAACAACGCAAAGCGCATTTTAGGATTCGCGTATGATAATTGTCTGCCTCTGGTGGTTAGTTTTTGACACTGAATATTCGTTATCGATAACTTTAATATGGAAATACAGTTAACCTAAGGAGCATATTAAATAAATAATTATCAGTAACATTTAATTAATGATTCCTTGAATGCTGCTGCTGTCTGCTCTATGACTACCGTTTTTAAATATTGCCAATGTCCTAGGCCCGTTTTTCGAGAAAAAGAGTGTTATATTTATAAATGTTAAATATACTAGCGGAAAAAATTAAGGGATCAAAAAAAACTTTTTTTGAGGTTTTTCAAGTGGCTGTATTGGCCTCAAAAATGGTCGTACTGGAATTTTAAAAAAAGCGTTTTAAAGCTTAAAGTTTCTAGTTTTGAGATCTAAATATGAAAAATTTTTTCAAGCAACGTGTACCGCTCAATCTTAATGAATACGGAAACAAATAAAATTCTAAAATTTTTCGGTTCTTTTTATTGGTCTACGAACTTGAAAACATTTTTTACAACTTAATAACTATATGGATCAGATAACTTGTTTATCCAGCTTCAATTTGATTTTTTTTAAAGATCGATACGACCACTTAAAATTAATTAAAAGAATTTGCAGTCCTTTTAGTCTTATATTGAACTTTAGAATAGTTTAAATTGTAACACGTGTCTTCATAAAATATTTTTGGATTTGTATTGTGCTCGGCTATTTTCGATGCATGTAGATTCACCTACCACCCCTTTATGTCGATGTTTGCCGACATCCCTTCGTTCGGTGGCTGCGCTCTGATAGCTGCACTATTGATTGCAGTCAGATGCGAGCCCTCGTGCCACAATGTCGTCCGGAACGCGCTGTGGTTAGACTTCTAGTCCCACTCTCCGCCATTTTGACTTGTTGCTTCCAAGAATGGAACGTGAATTTCGATGTTGTAATTGCAATCATACAACAATTATTATCATCGATTCCGAGATTGACGACTTGGAAGGTGAGTGAAGTTTTCAGTTTATTTTTTAATGGTTTCTTTTTGTAACTTTAATATTTTTTTCTCTATACTTCCGCCTTTTTATATTTATTTCCCGTATCTATAATATAGTCATTACAACTGTAAACATTTTGTATGCGGTGTCTATTAAATGAAATTTTATTCGTTTGTCGGGATCGGTGTCCAAAATGGCGGCTACCCCAACCGCCCTCTTTGTTCGTTGTCCTTTCGGTATGGCCGAAAAATACCTATATATATTGTTTTCTGATGGTACCTATATAAAATGAACCATTTACTGTTGTTTATTTATGAATTATTTTTACTCCTGAATTTTTTTATATTGGAGTTTCATTTTGTACATATTCATTTGTCTGATGGAAACCGAAACTCCATGGCGGGTTTTTCTGGGGGCTCATCCCACCATATATGGCGAACTAGCTGCCCACGCCTTCTGCTTCATCAACGTGTAGCCGGCTCTGACCTAGATTTAATAATTATGGAAATTAAATATAAACCAACAGTATATAAGAAGTCGCAGTAGGTAAAGTAAAAAAAAATCGCAGAGTAAATTTGAAATCTAAATTAGAATTATTAATTTTTTTTTTGTGTTTCTTATTAACTATAACTAAATAAAATGATAATTTGTTTATTAATTTTATATTTTACATTTAACATTTGTCTTTGTTCATGTCATCTACATCATAATTCAATTCCATCCGGTTATTTTTCTCACGTGAGCCCGATATACCTGATGAACTTAACTACTGCTGGCGCCCTCTGAATCTGGGCATTAGTTTGTGACCTAAATTTTGCATTTCCAAAGAGTAGGGGGAAGTTGTCAATTATCGCGTGGGTGGCGTAGCAACTCAAATTATAAACGAGTTAACTTACCTCTCATATTTCTAATTAACGAAGTGGGGTTTACAATTTTTTAATGGATTACTGAATTCACTTTTGATATGGATCTAGCAATGAGTTAAATTATGGTTTTATTAAAATAATCACTATACGTTTAGCTCAATTTAAATAAGTTGTCAATATGATTTATGGGAGTTTGTTAAATATTTCCAGATTGTTTTTTAAATATGTTTTACTATTTTAAATTGTGATTGTACTGGTGCCCTGAACGGTAATTGTTTTGGGTTCTTCCGTGCTTAATTACCCCAATGTTAGGATTTTAAGATTTAACCTAAGTATAGTTAATATTTAATATTGTTAATGATTCTTTAAATATACCTACAAGTTTGCATTTTGATTATTTGGATGTTTGAACGTTTAATCACAAAAAAAAACAATCTGATGTCTATGAAATTTTACACAAACATAGTTTGTGGTTTGTGGACCAAAGATTGACATAAGCTAGTTTTTATTTATTTCGATCATTTGGTTGTTTATAACTCAATCATGCAAAAAATGCTTCTTGGGTTCGTTTAAAATGTTTTATACAAAATCTTTGTAAGCAAAGACCTATACAGGTTACTTTTTATTTGAGAAAAATACCGTAGTTTTCCTCGCGAGTAAAATCTCAACTTAAAATTAATCTTTATGTATAACCATGACCAATCACAATGTTACTGATTTACGCATTGTGTCTTTAAAAAATGCTGGTTTATTTGTTTTGTACTGCTATACACATATCATTGGATATAAAATGTCGCATGGATAATTCTAAAATTACCATAAAGTGCCTCGTTGGTTGTGTTAGTTGCAATCACGACTGCCGTTCGGGAGGTCCTGAGTTCGAGTCGGACACTACTTATTTTTCTAATTTAGATTATTTAATTGTGGCTCGGAGTCTGGGAATGTCGTCGCTGTATGACACTCGGCTCACCACTTATTCCATAGTGGGACGTATTTGTAACTTGTTCTACACCCCTCTGCCTACCTTTTCGGGGAGTACAGGCATGATGTTACGTTTCCATAAAGACTGTAATGTCTATATATCAAACACATTTATATATTTATTATTGTATATGTTGTTAATATTTAAATTCTATGTCACGTCATATTAAGTATGCATGAGAGCGTCATGCCTCATCTTGTATATTGTACGAGAATGGAAAGTAATAAATTATTCATATTTATTCGCCCAGTGCTAAATCACTGTAGGGGGGCGGAGATATGCGTAGGTTGCTTAGATGTGTGGGTTGTTGGGGTGAGCATATCCAGGTGCATGCGTCACGGCGCCTCTAACCACCTCCCCGCTCTGCCTCCTAACCCACCCCCCTCTCAGCCTCTGCTGCGCGGACGACCTGAGTCCTAGTTAATAAATCGATAACACATTTGAAAGTTCACGTGCACTGAGCTTGTTGAAATATGCAGTTTTCCCCGCAAGCTTAGGCGTGGCTCTACTGAGGGGATATTAAGTATGTGCTAAACGACCTTAACTTCTGAATTCATTACTTCAGCAGCAGAATGAATTAACTCCATTGTTTCACTACAGCAAAACTCAATTTTTATAATTAAAAAATGAGATAAACGAGATTTTAGTTGTATCTCGAGTATACTAAATGATAACGTAACTTCACGCCTGTAATCCCCGAAGAGGTAGGCAGAGGAATGCAGAAAGGTAGGCAGAGGAATGCAGAACACTCCCATGTTTCACCAGTTACGTTTACGTCCAAGATAATTACCATATACTATAATCTATATAATATACTAAATGATAAAAGCTTCAAAATATGAAAAACAGAAGACGAAAAAAAAGAATAATATCGGATTATATGTAATGAGAAATGAACAATAAGGTTTACATATTTTATTTCATAGGACGATAAAAGGCAAAAGAGAGAGAAATGATTCAAATACTTTGCATCGGATACTGGTTAGTGCGGCCCGGATTACACGAAAGTAGGCATATAAAACAGTTCTTATTGTGGAACTGGGTTCTGGGTTCTGGATTAACGGTACTTACAGATTACTATAAAGATAGCGGCTCGTTATCGGATACTACACTCAGAGTAATACCGTTCCCTTCGCGATTCTGCACTACTTACATTAGGAAAAACCTAGAACTATTCGCACTCCAGAGACCTTAATGGATTTTCTGAAGTTACAGATACCGATGCCTCAAGCGTGTATTTAGAACAATGTTTACCGATTCAGCACTATAACTGAAATGTGATTGTGTTGAGAGCGTGGAGAATGTTTCAATAATTGTATACCCTGAAAAACATTTTAAAAAAATTTTCATCTGCAGCTAGCTTTTCTGTTTCAACATCAAAGGCTGACATCTGTACGAAGTATAAAGCGCTCAGGGTCGCAATAATCCGAGAAGTGCCTCAAATTAATCTAACTTTATAATTGCGGGATACTAAGACAGATTAGACAGAGTTATTAAGAGCGGACGTCAAATAATAATGTGTATAATAGTCGTCGCGACCGAAAATACATGAAAATAATAATGCTCCGTTACAGTTAAATTTAAGTAATTTTATATTAAAACGTACAAGTGTACAAAAATCACCATAACATAATAATATGCATTTAAAGAACATTAACTCGACATCATAATAAAATATTTTATAAAATACACCAACTTGTAAAAAATCTTTTTTTTGCTTAATTTTAATGATGTGGAATAATAAAATAAGTAGTGATATGTAAAAATATAAAACAATGGTTTATTTGATCGTATTCACCCCGCATTCAACTCGATTATTGCAAACCGTGGAATTGTATTAGATAAGGATTACCGCGGAATCGGCTCCAGTCGCGCTGTGATATGATTGTCAGAAAACAGACCGCTATCATATCTCCAGTGTATGGTCTGCTGCAGTGTGACATAGTAGCGGGCTGTGTTATAGTGAAATAAACGTTGCCTTAACGATTTAATATGGTGGAGATCCAGTTATACAGTTTGTACAGTAATATTGATTGACATATAGTTTATGTAAAATTATTCGGTTTAATGTTGTACGTTCACGTAGAGTTGTATATATTTAACTTATTTAATTATATAGAATCGCTCTCTTAAATGAGAAATGAACATGACAATTTGTTTTTTTCTGTGGTTTAATATTGAACAGTTGTCGTCCATCGCAGTATATTAGTGAATTTCTATGTGATACTATTAATGTAATGAAACGCTTATGTAAATATTTGCAAGAACGTGTATTAATCATTTATAATTACGCAAGCGAAAAGATCATGTGTAAGTGGAATTTAATATAATATCTGATGCATAGTCAATAATGACACTCATTAAATTCATCAAAGTAGAATTTTAAAAGTTCTGTTAATATGTTTTTTTTTATTCAATTAGGTCATAAAAATCATTAAGACCATTTCGTACATCACCATCACATGAGCCTCTACGGTTCCACAGCTAGACATAGGTATTTCCCAAAGTATGTCACAACACTCGGTCCTCCGCAGATCTCAACCAGCCTATAACACACCCCTTAAGATCATGAGCCCAATGGGGCGGAGAGTGCCCTACAATGCCCACACATACATACCCACATACAAACGTACAACCAGAAAACCATCAGATATACAACAAAAAATTCCCCCCTTCACCCCTCCGTTTCCCGTTAGAATTCAAATTTGACACATTCGAGTAAATGTATTATATGCTCGTAAAAGGGAATATCAAAAAAACCGCGTGTGTTTAAAAAATGTGTCAAAGCTGGCTTTTCCTTGGCATTACTTTTAAGACAATGTATATTCACATAATTGTACAAAAATCTAAACATACCCTGACACTGATCTATTGTTAATTTCAATAACATTTTCATTTATAGATAAGGAACAAGACGGAAACTACTCAGAACTTCACTATCATTTTCATACATAATGCTATCCTACAATGTATAATGTATATTATTATCATTCTTGACCAAAGAAACGTATCGTGTTCAAGACGGTTAAGAATTCGCTAAATATATGTATATGTGTATATACTTTTATATATATATATATATATATAGTATTATTTTCCAGTTCATAATGTAAATATTTACCTAACAATCGCCTAGGTTAATAAAGTTAATTATGTTGATGGATTTCAAGACGCACGCTTATTCAGTTCCTTGTCACTTGGGTTCATACTACTAATCGTCATTATATGGCTCTTTAACTCAGACATTTGTCAGGAGAAAAAGAAGGTTTTAACCTAACACAGTTTGAAATCGTTTGTACAGAAATTTTATTGGATATAAGATTTGGAAATGAAATTTTATGTCACATACATACTCGTATATCATAATTGTAATGGTATCATAATCTAACGTCGACTGCTCGTCATAGGTCTCTCCTGAGTGGTTTTTGCCCTTAATCACCACATTCGGCATGCGGGTTGGGTTTTGCAGAGCACGGCTTCTATCCTAGACCACGCGGCTGCCCGTCGACAACCAGGGGATATAGTCGTGCCTAAGTAGCCACACTACATATCTGCGTAACCTGTATAACTTTTATTAACGACAGCTGCAAGGAAAATTTAATAAAAGGTTCTATCACATTTTCTATAGATGTCATTATCTATATTATTTTCTATAGATCCATAGATCTATAGATTATCTATAAATAATTGATCCATAGATGTAGTTAAGACTCGTGAAATTTTAGAAATACGCTCTTGGTATAACAGAAGATGAATATGATTCATTACAATGTATTTTAATATTGACTTCTGCTCGAGCCAAGTCGCGGGCTTAAGCTAGTCTTATAAGGCGATTATCACACGGCTGAAACGTCACGTTGAGGCTAAGGGGATTTTGAACTTTTCGGCTAACATGTGCTTTCTGCTATAATACTTTACCTCGAGTTAAATGCACGGCTCCTCCGCGCAGAATACAGCGCGGAGATGCGCGTGCGCCACATCTGCGTACTGCATACTGCGTACTGTTACGCGCTGCATGTTTGTTAAGTTAAAATGTTGTTAAAATCCACGTACTGCAACTCAGCCAATGAAACGTACATACGTTCACAGTCAAACGCAGCGCGGGGCGGCGCCGTAAAGTTGCATTAGTAGGTACGCCTCGCACGTACATCACACACGCAGTGCACGTATTACTTCTGTACTAGTAATACATTAATGCAATGATGTAGTCTCTATACATACTAATTTTATGTAGGTACTTAAGTACTAGTTAGTATTATTTATATCCAGTGCTATGAAGTGAACAGTACTACTGTTTTAATTTGAAATAACTTTAGATTCCGTAATAATTACTATTTTCGAAGATTTCCAAACAATTTCAAAGAATAGTGTGTAAAAAGTTTTCTTTAACAAAGTACTCATAATATTAGTTCAATCGGTGAGAATGTAGACATGAGATATAGCGCACTACCACGATATAATTTTCTATACGATAAATGCAACCGGATAAAACGACCACCCACTTTTTTATTCGCGTGGCTGCCATAATACGTACGCCATACCTATGTTCGGATCTAAAGCAATAATCAGTGCGTCATTGTGACTCATTCGAAGAAAAACAGAAATTAGCGCACTTGTGGAAATTATTAGTGTGATAGTTAAAAGGTGTAACAAACAAAATTAGTGTTACAATTTTTTCTTTAAAGAGTATTGTTGCGGCATCCTCAACACCTTATTGTTAACATTTAAGTGAATCTAATTGATATCAGGAGGGGGACCTCCTGATCGCGTGAACCGGACCCAGGAGGGTTCGATTCCCGGGTCGGGCACTATTGGATTTTTCTAAATTAGATTTTCTAGTAGTAGTAGTAGTCTGGAAATGTGTCCGGTGTACGGCAATAGGCTCACCACCTATTCCATAGTGAGACGTAAACTTAACTGGTGAAACGTAGGAGTGTTCTACATTACTCTGCCTACGTCTTCGGTGATTACAGGCGTGATATTATGTTTTATTGCAGGGAAAATAATAGTAAAGTTGTTACAAAGTACATTATTATCAGAAATTTATTTAAATAACTATGTATCTCATAAAATAATGTTTTATTCTTATTTCGGGCGGTCTTGTGTTTAAATCCTGATATACAACTTTTCCCTAATAAAAATATATGCGTTTTAAAGTTTAAGTATTACTAGCGGTAGCACTGAAGGAAAATAATATGAGAAAACCTTCATAACTTACTTTTATTAATATTTTTCTAAGGCGTCAGAAATCCTCCACCCTGGTGGAGATCAGCATGGCAGAGTACGGCTTAGAGCTTCGTCGTTTTGAGTAGAAATCCATGTCCTACGGAGGTTCGATAAAGGTTGATTATGATGAAGTATTTCATCAAAAGTTAATTATTATTATGTAATTGAAAAAAATGATAGATTTTCTTTATGCTCATCAATCTCACCAATCAATCAATCATTGTTTTCATTAAACTTATCAAATTTGATTTACGAAGTTTTAGATCTTTTTGTTATTTTCGAAATTTGGTTATTATTGGCTTTAAAGACCTGCCAATTTCGTTCAGAAACTTTGATAATACTTAATTTGGTGCGTTGAATGATATTCATAAAGCCTTAAGTAACAAGTTTATATGAAATGTTTATTGTTTGCAAATGGTAACAAGCTTTTCCATTTGGCAATTGTTCTAGCCACATATAGAGTAGCGTGGACAACTTTGTGTGTGTAATGTTGAAGGTTTGGAGTGACTAAGCATCAAGTTAAATTAATAATGGACTGTTACATTAGTTTCATGTTTAAGTTAGTTATACAGCGAGATTTCGGAGCGTTGGTGGCCAACTTTCAGAAGAACTTTAATTGTGCATACGTGACCAGCGGGAACTATGTTCAATTAGATTAGACATCTCGACTGAAGGCTCCTAGAGCTTTTCATACTAATGTATGTATTAATCTATCATTATACGATTTTGGTTGAAGAATTTTTTCATTGATATTTCAATTGAGGCTGGTTGGCCTTTTCTTATTTTATTTACGAATACACATTCAAAAGGTACATTGATATCGAGAAAGAGATACCAGGTTATGTGGGGCTTCTACCGCGCTAAAGCCGAATCTCTTTGACCTAGGTCCTAAACGACTATTAAGTTATTCATCTGAACATTAGGCCGACTATTGTGAGTGTGCTGACCTTCCTAATCTCCACGTCCTAATTCGCTATACCCGCGGTTACCGATCCGTCCTCGGCGTAATAAATTGTTTCTGGTAACGTCTGCAAGATTAATAGTTGCTGTGCTGACACGTGCTGAGTGGAACCGGCACTTAAAGTTATCGAATGGATGAAATGAAATTTTGAACGCTTATTTTATACGCGTTCGTTTATCAGAGTTTTATCGCCCTTTTTAGGCATTTTATCGTGTCAATAACACTTTTAAATGTCACCCTGTTGGGGGTTCACAATTACCTTTAATGGCATTTGAACTGCTATAGGCAGTGCTGAACGTATATATCTGAGCGGAGAACGCCCGGCGATGTTAAAAGCTTTTATGTTTTCCGGACAACAGCATCTAAATAAGACTCTTCTCGTAAATTATCTTGACTGTTCTCAGTAGACTATCGCGGGAAATGTAACGTTTTATTTTTACTAAGTCTCTACGTAACCTGTGTCATTTAATTTAACAACCTGTTTAATATTTTACTGCTATACGTAGCATGTTTTAGCCCAGTCCTATGGCTCATGGCTACGGCTTTGTCTTATAGCACTTAGTCTGATCTTACATCGTCTACTGCCAACGATGTCTTCAGGCACATGGCCAAACGGTTATAGTCATATATAGACGTGCTGAAATTTAGTGATTTTTGTTCCATAAACTTTTTATCTGTTCCAAAATGCATTAGGTAACTTAAATTTGAAGAAATATTATAGAAGTATGAAAAAATTGCCTTAATTTAAAACATTAACGCCCATAATGGGAAGTATTATTATAATTTATTTCGGCTAAATTTCCATTTGCAAGCTATCTCAACAAAATGAATAAGGTTTTAAGTAATTGGTACGAAATATGAGAGGCAGGTGGCGGCTTCCGGCTGGCGACAATAAATAATGTCTAAATAAACCCGTCGTAAAAGTTACACCAAATAATACGATTCACCCCAAAGACGAGATCTCCCTCCGAGACGCCGTTAATATTCACACTGCGCTATCTCCGCAATTCATAGCCGAACTTGCTTTCGAGTTAAAATTCTACATTGCAGCCCGTGCCGTGAGCAAGTAGGTACATCTTAAAAGCATTGAATGGTTTAAGGGATGTAAAGTTGTATATAACTTTATATGTAACGGTAGGCTTATTTAAATATCATCTTTAAGCGTCTTTTAACTTTCTGTTTGGTTATATTGATGCTTTCACGGGCGTTACGCGTGGCGTAAATTAAGATATTTACGTATGTGGTTGATGTGTTCATTAATGCCAAGCGATTTAAAAAACCAACTATCACGATCATAGTAATCGATAATGGTTAACGGATTGCAGTTCTTGGATGTCTAGATCGATGCTAATTGAGTGTAGCTTCGATTTGAAAAAGTCCTTACTTATAAGTCAATAAGAATAGATCCAATTCTTTCACTAGAACTAAAAACCATTTATAAACATCGGTCTGAAATGTAAAAATTCTTATGGTTGTAGTCGTTCTTTGAACTCAGCCCTTGTCCAATAAATAAGATTTATTATCGCCGTATTATAAAGGATGATAATGAAAAATTATATATACGCATTAAATTTAAATTATCCAACGTTTACCTTGTTTATTGTCATGGCTTTGAATGCCAAATTCGCGGGTGTTTGGCGCACCGATATTTTGATCACGTAACTCTGATGCGGAGTGTCACGGTACGTATTCACTTCTAGTATATAAAACATCACATGCCTTATTAGCTCTATTATGTGTGTGTGTGTAAATTTATTATATTTGAAGTGCTCGTGTCCTTGAATGGTGAAGAATTTCGATGTTTCTTTTATGTAATTGGATTTGGATCAACGTTTTTGTAATATTTTTACAGTGTATTATAATAATGCACTTTTTGTTCTTGGCCCTCCCTCTTTATTGGGGGACACCACGGAGCATATTTTATTAGTAAGTGCTTAATTTTCAATATTTCTCAGCCGTAATTTTACGATTATAAGCATTCATTTTGTGTTTTTGTTTTGTCAAAATTTTGTAAATGTATATACGAGTAAGTATATACCCAAATATACATTAAAAATATAAAATAGATTATACGTTTATGAAATATTCGCTCATTTAGAGACATAACAACAAAGATGAGTCATCTCTTTGTTTCATTGTACTCTCGTCTTTCCGCTTTTTCGTTTTTTGTAAAAAAACGTAACATCGCACCTGTAATACCTGAAGAGGTACGCAGAGGAATATAGTACACTCCCACATTTCACCAGTTACATTTATGTCCCATTATGGAATAGGTGGTGAGCCTATTGCCACACACCAGACACAAATCCAGACTCCGAGCCACTACTAAAAACTGTGATACTTGTTGTTGGTATCACAGGTAATTATCATTTTTATTTCTGGTTCACATGTTTTTATCCTTATAAACTTATAACCAGATCAGATCAAAAGCTATATAAGACCAATATAAGAATCTTATGAAGTTTCATAAGATTCTTATATTGGCTTCTGATCGCATTAT
>DWTO01003560.1:0-12452 GCA_018244755.1 Jemadia pseudognetus | reverse complement strand
GTTACATTAACCAGAGTTACTACTATAGACCAGAGTCAATACTATAGATTATAAATTTCAAAAATCCAATAGCGTCCGACCCGGGATTTGAACCCAAAACACAACCAACGACGCAATCGATTATTACTATATTTCTTGTATAATAGGTACATATATCCCGTAAATATTTAATAAGAAATATTTATCACAAAAGTCTGCATTGAAATACCTAACATTAATCAGTTATATTATAAGGTTTGTATTTACAGGTATATTATCGTCTTGTTAAACATCTGTAACTGTACATTGTAGGTTAGCTACATATTGCGTGTAAAAATGTACCGTAATGTGGGTATTGGGTATTATAGGTAACTTTTGAATTATTTTGTAATTATTAGATCGTGGCCAAAACAGCATGACGACACGATTTTTCATTTCGTCATCAAGAGTGGTGTCCATTGTAGGTAAACGTACATAAAACCCTAACAAAGAATTGTCACCGACAAATATTAATCAATGTCGGAGCAGACAGCGTACAAGAACATGTCAGTGCTTTTTAATTATAACGCACTAATGATCATTTTTCATTCTTAATTGCCATTTACACACCGCGTGTTCACATTCTGTATAATCACCATTATTAAAGTACACAAATCTTCAGGGACTTGTAGTGAATCGTTTTGATATTTTCATTTAAGCCGATTCATATATTATATTTAGGCACCGGATTAACTTAATAAAAGTAACTGAAAGTTTCATAATAATCATGACGATTATAATCACGTGTATATGCAGTCACGAAACATTTAACAGTAAAATGTTTTTATTCTGTTTATGATTTTATTGCATACAATTCGCATGTAGTTTCGGAACAGCAATAAAAATAGTGTTTCGGCTGTTTGTGGCGGCGTTGATTTTCATACATGAATATTCTGTATTTGGCATTCGTAAAACGGCGACGTCTAAACATCGAGAGTGCAATAAAACTAAGCACACGAGAATCCGTTGTACAATAAAACTGGATGAGGCTCGTTGTAAAGTTGGCGGGCTCCGTGTGCCAGAGGAGTGACGTCACTTCGCTTTCATATCACGAGCCTAAGCCCCGCTTAGACGGCACCCGATGCTTTGGGACAGAGCATTTTGCAACACTCTCCCGTTAGTGTTGCCACGTCCAAACATCGATACTCACCTGTATACATAATTTACATTTAAGATGTATAAAATCGTCTTCATGAATTTATACAGCCATTGTAAAGCTATAAAATATAGCATATTTTGACATAAAAGGTATCATAAAATGCTAGGAAATGATAGAAATGATTAAATTTAATATTTAAAATTACAATAACCAAACAGAGTTGTTGAGAAATTATGACATAGTTTGTTGTATTATTATCTCCCTGGAAGATATAACTCTGATCACCGCAAACGTAAGAAACATGAAGCTTGTTCCATCGCACCCGTCTGATACAAAGTTGTAAAGATTTAGGTGATTAGTCTATTGATTTTTCAGAGATAACTAAATCGAGACATTGCTACCTTGGATCTACCCTCAACTCTTTTTACCCTTTGGGTATTTGTTAGATTAGGTCTATTTGCTCACCACATATATAATGTTATTATACAACTGTTACTAATGTACAATAATGAATAAATGAAATAATATTATATAAGTAATAATTGTTGTGATTCTATTTGATTCTATTTGTTTGCTGAAGCTGTCCTGTCAGATACAGCTTCAGCAAACAAATAGAAATGTACGGTAGCTTTATCACGTACGATATCGGCAAATTAAATTTGAAATCGATATCGTTAGTCGTGGGGTGGAGCGCTAGAACAACGCCACCTGACAACATTATGTTATTATAATATTTTGCTACTTTGCTTGCTGATGTCTTCTTGACGACGCAGTGAATACTAAATTCAAGAAATGTTTCTCCGCGCACCCTCAAGAAACGGCTCGTTTAATTTCGATACAGAAGTTTATAGCCGATTGTATTTGTATTTGGTATCGATTTAGACTATGTCGAGGAAAACACACATTGCCAATGTTGTAAATGTGCAATCTGCTGTGAAAAGAGCCAAAATGTTTTCCTTACAAAAACATGTTTGATGAAAAATATACCGAGATATATAATGTATAAATTTTCTATTTTATATATTTGTGATCTGATGCTAACAGAAATAATGTTCATGTCTTACATGAACATACTTTGGTCCTATTAGAATCAAATTACATATATTCAATGACGTAGATGTACATTTAAACATGTAAAGTTTATCAATTATACAACAGGTTCTGAAGTATATCTATTTTAGTAATAGATTATTTTGTATTTATATATGGCTATTTCAAATGCTTAGTACGTCACTTTCGTGCTGTAGGTTTGCTTACAGGTATTCTTTTTACATTTATTTCCAGCGCTTTTTAAAATTACTGCATTAGTGATGCAGTTCAAATTCTTAGATCCAAGTTTTGATATTCGTATGAAATCCTGGCATGTATGTTTGCGCGGAAACGTTATTTTTTATTGTGAGGGTTCGAATGTAGTGGGTTTTGTTTAAAATTGCGTTTTTATATTTGGAACGCGAACCGAAGCCGACATGCCGGGTGACAAATATGCGTTTCGCCCTCATGAATGACAATTGAAGAAATGTTTTGTAAAGGCGGGCTGATTTTTATTTTTATGGAAAAGAAATTGAGGCCATAAAATTGTGATGAAATGATGTCTGTCATTTCTCACTGTCAGCAAGATGAGATTTTATGGGGCAATTGTGTAAAGATAATAAAAGCGTTTTTTCTAATGTTATAGACACCTCTATAATATATGTACATATTTTGGGAGTTTGTTTTCCATTTTCTAAATATTTACATATTTTTT
This sequence comes from Jemadia pseudognetus, assembly GCA_018244755.1. Lineage (NCBI taxonomy): Eukaryota > Metazoa > Arthropoda > Insecta > Lepidoptera > Hesperiidae > Jemadia > Jemadia pseudognetus. Next base: position 9,591 of record DWTO01003560.1, on the reverse strand, counting down.
GATTATGCAAACTTGTGACGTTAACATACATATGTTATGTGTACATATACATATATCAATGCACAATATTCTGTGCTTTTAGAAAAAAATAAATATTGCTTCACTATGTTTAGTACACAATCCAATCATACATTTTAAACATGGATATGTTACTGTGAAATACCTGTGCCATCGTTTCTCTAGTTTAGGGATATCGTTGTTTAAATAAGTATGTTTGGATTGATTGAATTTAATTAGATATTTTGTGAGCAGTGTTAGTTACATTCATTACTACAATGTTAATTTAATCGAATGAACAATTCCGTCGATGCACCGCTATTCCAGGAATGCGCTCGTATGCAGTCGGCTTGGCTGGCTACGCGAGTACATAACTGTTACTACAGGTACTCTTATACGTCCTAAACTATAAGACTACTTATGGCATAAAAATAATGTATTACCAGAAAGTGGGTAAAAGTAAGTTTGAATGTATGCTTTTAATTATAAGTAACCAATATGCGTATTGATATAAACTGATTTTCGCTAACAAGTGCTGTGGTCCTCAGTAAATTTAAAAAGTCTTCATTTCGTTATTCACAGCTTTTTATCGGTTTTTCAGTGATACCAATGATATTAGGTCCACTTTAATTATAGCCTTGTTCGTTCAACTGATTTACGTAAACAGGTATTGGGGGATCGGAAGAAAGCGATCCGTATCAAAGAAAAGAATTGTCATACATTACCTATTGCATATGTGTGCATTAAGAGAACATTTAAACCTTCACTAAAATATTAAAAGAAACTTGCAGTAGTTTAAATGCAATCAAATGAGTAACAAAAAAATATTTTTCATGTAAGACATAATTGAACCAATTTTATAAAATATAATGCATAATATGAAATGAAAAGTCCTTTATTATGGAATACAGGTGTATTGTGGAAATTGAAACCTATATTACACAATAGTTTCACTTAACAAATGTGCATGAGACTGTACCTGCCGTAGTTCTAAACCCTGTGGATACATTTGATTAACCTGACTAGACAAGCTTTATTGATGTACCGTTTGGCGTCTACTTTAATCCTAAGCTAACAAGCATCTAGCTACCGACTACTACTACCCACTGTGTAATAGCGATTCATCACTCTACAGTGATATATGTGGATAATGATAAGCCTAGGCCGAGATCGATTGCGATTGTGTAGGTCGCGCCATGCATACTTGTAAGTTTGTAGCGTAAAACAACATATAAAATGTTTTCTATAAAATATGGACATATTTTTAACATCGATCTTTTCAACACATCCGTTTTAAACTACTGCTAAGTATGTGGACATTGTAGATATTTTTGAATTGTTTAAAAAAATATTAACTGAAAAATTAACTGGGGAAACATCTTAGTTTAAACGTCTAACTACATGACACTCCTCTGCCTATCTCTTGGGGGATTACAGGCGTTATGTTACGTTTGAAAAATTACTTGTACAATATGTATCGAGTATTAAAACTTTTGTTCAGATCACCCTTAACTACAAATATTTTATTTATGATACTTTCATAATACAATTGAATAGATAGAAGTAAACTAAGTATCGCATATGCATATAAATAAGTTATCATTCGTTAGAAAAATCATTGCTAGAGATCCAATGGATTTATTTAAATTTTAGTAAATAAAATAATGAATAGGTTTAAAAAAAAGAAAGAACGCAAAACACAGAACAAAGGATATTTGTAATATTTTTTTGTTCTTTTCGGTATGGTCTCCGAAAAGTATTTAAGGAAAAACCACTATACATACGCAACGGGATATCGTCGACGGACGGACGAACGGGAAATGTCAGTCATGGTGCAGGGATCAAAATTTTTGTATGCCCTCTTTTGTAACCAGAAAATTTGGTAACCAGTTATTTATTTTAAGCGCTTAGTATAAATAAAAGTTTAGTGTACATATAAATGTAACAAAGATTTTTTCATACATTTGGATAGAGCAGCTTCGATCAATTAAGTTAATTACAAAAATTAAATAAATGTATTATTAAGTATATTGATTTGACTTCATATCCTACATCCCAATGTATTATTATGGTTTTCTTTACGTTATGTAATTAATTAAGTTATGCTACTCGTATAAAAGACGCAAATGATATTCACAGCTATCACAGGCATATTAAACTTGCGTGAAGCTGTCTCTACTCGATATAATTACTGGAAAAACTCCGAATATATTCGGGAGAATTCTCGGGCCCTGTAATGGTCATTCTGTTGTTGATCGGGTAAAGAGTAAAATAGCCGATCGAGTGATGCCGGACGTTAATCGCCCGTTAGCGGCGAATTATTCACCGGCACGCGTTGCACCGAACCTACCACCCCGTGTCGCCCCCTGTGAACTACCCCGTAACATATCATATACACCACAAATTGGGCTGCAGCAAATTGAACTCTACTGCGTTTCTGAAAGATACATATTTCTTAAGTATTATAAGCACAATATATTTGCAATGGTGTATTAAAGTAACTGAGCAATGTTTCTTTAGTTTCTGAAGTGCGAATTAAATTCCTTTCACGCTTCGTGTTTACGACTCTCTGGATCTACGCTGCTCACGTGTTGCTATAACGTGACGCAGCAATGGTTAATTCAATACTGCACGTTGTTGATGTGCAGTAAGACATAATTTCGATCGCTAAATCTGTTTATTCTGCAGTTGTATATTTGTTTAACGGATACAATATGGCATAGCATTTATTAACGCCAATATAAACAGCGAGGCTTGTATTCAGCAATTAATTATTTGTAAACAACATGAGCGATTTACGTGACGTAATCAGAATTCGCGACATCGTGGCGCGTGGTCATGAATAGACCGATGTCACTGCACCTTTGCTGCTATTATTTCATTAACATAAATCAATACGTTTCTATACCGATATATCGTCAATTAAAACATAAATCGTAATCATACACCATGAATACTTAATTAGAATCTTAAATCCCCCGGTCGAGCAAAGCATGTATTACTGGGTTTTTCTAACTTGAAAATCCTAGTAGAAGCTGGGAATCTGGAATTGTGCCAAGTCAATGGCTTTAGGATCACCCCCTGTTTCATGGGCCATTCATCACAGCTTGTGAAAAGTGGGAGTACTACACGCTTATGCTTACTCCTTCAGGGAATTGTGCTTCTTTATTTATTTATTTACGCATTTATTCAAAATTTATTCCTTGGGACTCGAAAAAATTATCGGTATTCTTTCATGAAGCCAAAGAGGATGTGTTTTTAGAGTTTCAATATGCAGAAATGAGATTTTTTAACAATATAAAGGTGACAATGGTACTAAATGGTCGATATAGTGCGTGAGGCGTTGATCGGCGCGTGTACCAGAGCAGAAGGTTCTGCTTGATCGAGCATGAAGATACGGCGATAGTGCGCGCGACTAACTCTGTATAGCGCAGCGCCGCTTCTATTGACTCCTCCTTACACGTTACAGTTATTATGGCATTAAGATCTCAGGTACAAGAAACTGCTAAATATTAACATATATAAATAAAATAGTAAATAAATTTTTTAAATATGTAAGAAGAGCGTAGGTCGCCCTCCCACCAGGTGGTCTGATGACTTGAAGAAGACAGTGGGGCGCTGTTGGATTCGAAATTCTCAAGACTGGGAGGTGGCGTCGATTAGGGAAGGCCTATGTCCAGCAGTGGGCCATCAAAGGCTGATAATGACGATGAATAAAAGTAAAGTCTACTTAACTTTTTGAAGTATAAGACGTTACATACTTATTAAAAAATGTTGAGACTACAATTACAAGACAAATATAACTTACTATTTAGTTTCTGCAATGTTCAAATTATCTACTTGATATATTATTGGATGAAAGCGACAAACAAGCCTTTCTCGTTGGGGATTCGGAACAACACATCTGGCGCACAACAAAACTCGACTCCAAACGGCCCTCGAAGTTAATACTCTCAAAATGAATATTTATAAAGGCGTCAACTGTTAATCCGGCATTGTTACAATTTTCACTCATCGTGACTGATGACGTCAAGACAATACGGAGATTTAGTGCTCGTACACTGTTGGTGACTACGCAAATAAAGATCAAAATATGCCCTCAATATTAAATACATAATTCCAATTCTATGGTGTTCACTGTGATAATTTTGTATAATTGTTTTTTACGTATGTATGATATGTACATATTATGTGTAATATATGTATATAAACACACACACATACATATGTGTGTAATAACTAATGTTCTTAATCTTTTCTCCCTTGCGTAGTAAACAAATAATATTAATAATAACAACGTACACTTTGTGAAGAGTTCATCTGAGGAATTAGCGAACAAAAGGCTTAAGTCGGCTCAGGCGCTTCTCCTTACTGCCAGCTATTTATAGAGGAACGCGCTCGTCAGGCGCAGATTCGCGCTGTTCTTAACACTTCACTTCCTTTGTTTTCCATCTTGAGTTAATCAATGAAAATTTCCTAAGGAAACAATGTTCTGTATAAGATGGATATTGCGGTGTATTCTACAAAAAAGACGTTTCATTTAAATCTCTATGAGTGCAATGTGCTCAAATATGTAGATATATTACATTTTAATGCTGATTCTTAATGCCTACTGTGTCCTTAGTTTTATAAAGCGTGTGTTAGTATAGAACATATTGCAAAAATACTCTGCATATGTACCTATAATTGCAGTCGTAATTAAAATTTCGTAATTGAACAGTTATTGACATGAAAGCGAGTTCCAGGAGTGACGTTTAAAATATCTGTGTTGATTCTATTATCAATTGGGACGAGGAAACAGCCTGGAAATAAACATGTCAATTGGAGATTTATATTTATATAATAAATATATAACATTCTTATAAAGAATGTGTGTCGAATCATTTGTGTTATGCGTTGAATTATTATATTATCTACGGATTAGATAGTACAGGTTGTTATTACTGATTGTAGATATTAGGTTGTTGTTAAACATATTACAAATTGTAGAAGGGAAAAAATATCTATCGGTTCAATTTAATTTCATATCTCTATAAATATATTTAGTCGTAAATTTTTCAACGCAATGCCTAAGCTATACTATACAAGGCATGCAGTTATGGAATAAAATTTATTGTGGAAATAAATTAAAACAAACATTTTTTTTGTTGTTGTCACGATGTTATAGAGTCGTGTTGAAACTTTCCTGAAAGATACACCGAGATATAACGTATCTGTGTGGCACAGTCAAGTGAAGACTGCGGCCTGTCGACGACACAGATCGATGTGCCGACCGCAAGGCACCGGTGCCTCGGCGTGGCCTAAGTGACTGATCGCCGGCGCGGGATTGGGACATAAACCTATTACGCTACCTCTCCGACTTCTGTACCATTTGTGTCATAACTTTTTCTTTTTCATATAATATACTCTCAAATAAATATCCCACTATTAAGTACTTAGGTATCTTACAATTAACTGCCACATTATCCCTTATGTGAGAAATAAATATAATCGTTTTAAAGTGTAATCGTGAAATTGCTTTCATTTGTGAATAGTGGAAGCTCGATAAAAAAAAATGTAATATTCGCCTGTCTACAGTTCGTAGTTATTTTTAAGTGGGCATACGAGTATTAATTTTATACATATAAGATTTAGGTATTTGAAACAATAAGAAACAGTGCAAACAAATCGCCCAGTACACAGTAGGAGCAGTGGCAGGTGACAGCAGACGGCGTGCCCGCCTCGAGTGGCGTAAATAATTGATAAATTGCCACCAAGCTCCCCGAAGTGACCCGACCCAAACTTGAAATTTACGATCATTTAATTGTAGCTTAATTCCCGAACTAGTCTTGCTACTCGTGAAATATAGTTTGAGTTCGTTGCTGTTGTATCTAATTCTAGTTATTGTTGTGTGCATTATGTAAATATACATTACCCAGTAACACTATTATCGAATCAGGAAGTTCTTATATAGTGCCATATTTAAAATAAACATTTCAACTTAGCGCGTCTTGGTAGAACGTCAAATGGGTGTACACTTTACCTGCCTTTTTAATTAAATTGACATTTATTAGGTATCCCTGATTAAATTAAAGACACATGATTTGTAGATAGTTGAGTATTTATTAATAAAATACTAATAAATCAATTGTTCATAATTGTCTAGCCCCGAAGTCCAATGTTTAATAACCCAACAGCTTTGCCGGGGTTCGTGGATTCGATTCCTATGGTGGACAAATATCTGTGCGGTGAGGAGGAGTTGTTCTGTGCCTCGAGTTCTGTTCCTGGAAATTAGCTATACAATATGGTTTATGTAGGTAAATATGTAGTTTATCAGCCGCCTAATTACTATGACATACAATCTTTCTACTTTAGGATCGCAAGTGTGGAGATGTCACAAGCAATATATTTATAAATTATTTATATATTATTATTATTACTACCTATTATAGGTTAGTATATAATGTACACATTTTAGCTATTATATATGTTTAATGATATGTTTTAGTTTTTAATTCAATAACAATGTCAGCAGCTATCCGTATTTATAATTTGTCACCAAATGAACTTGTAAACACTGTCGCGCGCGGTCTCATCTAAACACGAGCCAAGACAAACACTAACTCGGCGCCAACAACTACTAATCATATTAGCCTTATTAATTACTTCCTCCGTGTATTATTGCCGAATGAAAATGTATGGGGAATAGCGTATTAGCTCGAAAACTTCCGTCGTTCGGGGTGGATGCAGCTGTAAATGGAACTTATTACAAGTTTAACGCTTTATGAACTAAGTTAAGAAATCGCTACCGATGCATGTACTGTCGTAAAGATGCTGTATAATAATACAATATGGGTTCTATTGAATTTTTCTATTTACTTTTAATGATAATATGCGAATGATTTAAAGAATTGTTCGAATGCGTAAGTTGTTTCTGTGGGACAAGGTAACACAATCGAAAGCTTTATTCGCCGATAATTTGATCAAAACGATACCGCACCGGGTACAAATTCAGACTTCGAGCAACCTCTGGACCAACGAGGCAGCCGAAATGGAACTATAGAACAATTGACACGACAAGAGTTTTTGAACTTGAAATAAAATACGCTGAACATTTAGTAGGCAACAAAGTGTTGATGGCGAGTGCGGAGTAGCGAAGCGGGAGCGGGCGCGGACGCGGCGCGACAGATGCGGGTGCACACTCGAGCGCGAAATCGCGCCGCGGAACGCTCCCGAGGGACGGCGCCGTCGTGGAAGTAAAAATTGCGGATGCGGTATGAAAATGTTTCTCTTATTTATAAAAACGGATGTAACATTAAATTAAAAATTAACAGTTTAGAATTTTAAATTTCGGAGTAGATATTTACATACATTTGTATACACGTAGGTACGTACTAGCATTCAGTATAGTTGAACTTTTTCGGACACATTTTTGATAGCATAAATTAAGAAGTTTTTTTTTATTTTTAAATTATTAATGATACAGGCTAGGACAAACTAGTGCGCGGCTTTTCAATTTATGCGTATAATGCACATTACCTTATCGTTAGTTTCCACCTCAATACCAAAATTAAGTCGGTCCCTCTCGTATGGCCCTTTGTGTTTGTCTAGTTAAATTAAGTTGAAAATTTATTCCGCATTAGTTCTGTTGGGACCCCCAGTGTCAACGTCGAATTTATAATTTCGGGGGCAAAACTAATATCGCATGAGTTTAATTACATTTTGATGATTGTCGTTTCGCTATCAGAATTAATTGCGATCTCGTAGTGCAATCGCGAGATTAATAGGAAGGCAACAACGCGTTTTGAGAACAGTGCTTAGTAACAGGTTTCATTTTTCTGAGTGTATATTGAAATTTAAATGAGGTTTCTCATCAACTATAATATTACATCAAAATACGTATGTACGCTATATACTGAATTTTTACAGAAAAATTACAACGATATTCGTTACAAAGGGGTTACCATGTCAATCACAGAAGGATAATTTGTTCCATAATTTTATTAACATTTGCCTGCATTTGAAGTCCGTTGAAAACAGTCGCAGAGGGCCAGTGAATTAATATTCTGTCAGATGGCGTCATAACCACAGCTCCTCACGCACGCTTCAGAGCTTATACTCAGTACCGTAATTGTCTATTAGAAACAGCTAAGTAGTCTTTCTCGCATATTTCTTACAGCATCAGTACAGGAATCAGTTTTACGAAAATTCGCTAAACGCAGTGATACAACAATTATTTTGAACAAACAATGTTTATTCAAAATAAATGTTTAATTGAATAATCAATGTTTCTTTGTGTTGACATAAATGTCAAGATTTTTCTCTGATCCAATTTCATGATGCCAAGAAGTTCTGAATAAATCATTGAGCATTGAGTATAATTATTTTGTTAAAGCTTTTTATTTCTGTTAACTTTCCGTTTCACTTCCTTTCGTTTTCTTACGAGTATTGAATGTATAACTAGATTCTACTACGGTCTTTAACGGTAACTGTAAATCAAAAACTGTAGCTGTTTAGAAGTTTCATTCAGATTTCTGTGTGGTCTGCAAGTGAAACGGCTTATCGTTGTAACTTTGGGCCAGTGAATTAATATTCCACTCAACCGCATATCGACGCTCATTCACGCACGCTTTGCTTTCAGAGAGGACGTCAGGACCACTCATTAGAAGCCATCATGTAAATTGTTTATTCATAAGTTCATATACAAATATGTCTTTATTTCCTTTTTAATGGATGTATCAAATAAGCGGTGGAAGGAAATTTTATTCATTTTTTTATTGTAAACAGCATGATGTTTTGACTGACTTTAATATTGATGTTTTGATATTGATTAGACATTGACTTTCGTGTACAACTAAAAAAAAGCAAATAGTTTACAACAAGATCGCCCATGTACTTTTATACCATAACATAACATCACGCTTGTATTTCCCCGAAGGGGCAGGCAGAGAAGTATAGTACCTACACAGCCACGTTTCACCTGTTGTATTATACGTGCCATATAAAAAGGGGTGAACTTATTTACTTTCACGAACAGTTTAAAACATATTGGGTTGTTCGTTTAATTTGTAATTTGTAGCTGCAGTTAAACACATCAATTGGCCAAACGCATGCATAAATTGGACCCCGCGCGGCCCCCGGGCAGCCGAGATTAATGTCAGTATTAATCGAGTGACCGCTTCTCTGCAGTATACGTTACCTTCCGGTCAACGCTACTCGCTTCACAGCTTTTACATTTGCTTGCATACATTTACATAAAAGGCGAAGCTTTGAACAATTAGACAATTGTAACTTCTGTTCATGGATATCTTTTTTACTATGACGTCACGCCTATTAACCCCAAACCGGTAGCAGATGAGTGAAGTACACTTCCGCTTTTCACTAGAGACGTTTGTCCTAAAATAAAATAGTGATAAGTATACTGCTATATCCCAGGAACAAATCCGTGTTAATGAATATTTTTTCTTCATAAATCTTTTTGTAATATATATATATAATAATATATACCGATAACCGCTGGAGTAGACGTGTTCTAGAGTGGAGACCACGCCTTGGCAAACGTAGCGTAGGACGCCCTCCGGCTAGGTGGAGTGACGATATACACAAAGTGGCTGG
>DWTO01003559.1:0-12453 GCA_018244755.1 Jemadia pseudognetus | reverse complement strand
GTCTGGATATGTGCCCGATGCATGGCGATAGGCTCACCACCTATTCCATAATGGGACGTAAACGTAACCGGTGACACATGGGAGTGTTCTGCATTCCTCTGCCTACCTCTTCGGGTATTACAGGCGTGAAGTTATATATATATCTTAGTACATTGTAATTCCTTTCTTGTTGGGTATAAACAATAGTTTTCCCTCTAAACAGTCTGCTCAATTGAGAATATGTTCTTAGGCTAAGCTCTTTAGAGTTGCTGTTACCAATAATAAATAAAGACATACAAAATTGTAACATTTTTATTTGATTACACAGTCAAGGTAATGTGTTAAAATATTAAATTCACACATTTGTTAGTTTTCTTATAAGAATAATTACATTAGAAATATTGCTGAGTTAATTCTTATAACATTATTGTCTTCAGTATAGTCTATGGCTGATAGTGGCGACCCAGGAACTGCTGTGGCTCGTGTAATTTCCTTGTGGCTTGGTACACATCTCTTTCTTTATCTGGGTACTTAGTCGGAAGGTTCGGGGAGTGCAAGTTTACTTTAGCTGCATACCTGTGAAAGTAATTTTATGAACAATGTTTACTGCTTCACATTTTGACGACGCGATATAATTAATATACAGAAAGAAATATAATAAAATTGCAAGTAAATGGCATGTTCACTAAGGGGTTTTGTATTAGCTGTCAATATATAAATATATTCATTTCACATTGAGTCATACAATCATTTAGGTCATATTAAATGAGATATTTGCCTTATGCCCGCTATATCTATCTCGTAATGGCCGCTGAGCACGTACTCGTTGGTGACTGGTTGCGGAATGCCGTCTTTATCCAAATTCTGGACGAAACCGAGGCACACCTGACGATTAAAAAAAAAATCATTAGATTGTCTTGAGTTTGGTCATCCAGTGATACCGATGAAACTATTGAGTGTGTGAATATTGCACTGACTAATAATGTGCAAAGTCGCTTTCATGAATTTGTCAACCACAACACTATATTTGGGATACATAACCCCCAGGAGAGTCCTAGGTCGAGCAGTGGACTGCAATAGGCTGATGATGATGATGTTTGGGATGTTTATAGAATATCTAAGTTATACTCTGCTGATAGCGCTGTAGTGCGTACATCGCGTTTTGAATAAAATGATTAGAAAAACAAAATTATTTAGGGGCATGATAGTAGGGTATGTGTATTAAAAGCTAGATTTTTGAAAAACGATGCATCTACAATATAAAATTTTGAGTGATGCATTTAGTTGTTACATTATTATAACAATTTTAATAAAGGTATACCTGTTTCTTAAAAGTGAAACCGTAACTAGTCGTAGTTGTTTGGCCGCAGTAGTTGCCATCTCTGTAAATGGGTTCGCCGCCCCACGACCACAAGTCCAACTCGTGGTCGTGGTCAGACAGAAGCAGTTGCACGTACTGACGACGAATTCCCTCCTGACGCTGACGCAACAGAGCCTCTCGCCCGATAAAAGGTATGTTTTTCTGTAAAAAAAAGCTATAAATGATACTTATGAAACTAGTCCGAACCTTATTTCATGGAAAGTGTAAAATTGCGGGAAAATGTAATCATACTATGAAATGTATTCATATTCACACCAGTTTCATTGCGGGGTAAGTATCTTACGTGATCAAGGATGAACTTATTGTCATACACTATACAGGCACAAATACAGGATTTTTTATGACAGAATTATCAATTCTAGTTAGTAAATCCAATAATACTTTGCCTGACATGGGTGCCTATTCCAAGACGCTTTGTTCAGCAGTCGGGCTTCCGACCACTAGATCAACGAAACAGTCAAATAATAATAATAATATCTTGGGACGTATCCACATACCGCCATCTGATTCCAAAGTAAGCATTGAGCAAAGAGCTTGTGGCATAGTAACCAGACTGAGGCTGATAAACCACATATATACATAAAAATATATACTCAAATTTTTTTTATTTTTTACATCTAGACAGTAAAAATACTTGCACTCATCACACAAATATTTATTCTGGGTGGTAATCGAACCCACGACTCCCGGCGCTCAGTCAGGTTCACTAACCACAGCACCAACGGGACAGTCAGTAATAAAGTCAAATAGTGGAATATAAGAAATAGTTCTCACATCGAACTTGACCCGCCACGTGCGGCCGCACTCTAGCGGCGTGGTCATGGTGTCCAGGTCTTGTCCCCAGAACGCAAAAAACTTCTCCACTCGCAACGCCCGCGACGCGTAGTAACCCACATGGCTAATCCCGTACTTTTCGCCCACCGCCATCAGCCGGTTGTACACGTGCAGAGCGAACTGGAGGAATACAAACATTACATATTACATGTAATAATGTTATCAAAATAGATCAACAGTAAATCAAAAAATTAACGTAATAAAACTTAGTTCTCTATAGTTCACCATCAAATTCGTAGTTACAACATATACTATGTATATAACAGATGATCATTTGATAATTACTACAAGTCTTTTGTAGTTAATCCCTAAGTTATTATTTTTTATTCTTTACGTTACATATTAACCATAAGTACCTAGATTTAGTTAAAACACAGAGTATAGATATATAATGTAAATAATCTTACTTCATTCGGTATGTACAACACATAGCCCAGCTCCCCCGTGTGCGTTAGGTTCATTGCTCTGATCCCGTTCGCGAGTCCCACGTCCAGCTCCTTGAAAGTGAAGAATGGAAAGTTCGATGGAGACAAGTCGGTGTCGGTTAGTTCCGACAGAAGGTTCCTTGTGAACGGTCCCAATATACAAATCGCCGTGTACATGGACGTGACGTCAGACAACGTGACCGAGCCGTTTCGCTGTAGGTGACGTTTGATCCAAACTTTGCAACGCGTCTGCTGAATGGTCGGCGCAATCATCATATAGCTGAAAAATAATACAATAAATCAGTTTCAGCATTTATAAATCAGTGCGGAACCAATACCCAAATGTCTTGATCATTTTTAGGTCGTGTCATGTGTAGATATTATATACGTTAATACACTGTGCTATAATCTATATTACAGCAATATTACTAATAATTACTTTGCAGCCATTATTTGTGAAATAATATGTTACACTGCGATTGCTATGTCTTGCTATACCGAGATATGTCTTGCTATGTTTCAATATATTGACATTATAAACAATCTATGTATATTATAGAGCGTGCGCTCACTCGAGCGTTACTATGGAAAATACATCGTAACATATCGTAATAAACGGCTCTTTATGCTGGCTACTAACTTGACTATGGTTTAAATGACACGATACTTACTGATTCTCCGAGATGCGCGCTAGACTGCAATCATTCTCATATCCTCCGCGGTCGTTTTGCATTCCTGTGTGTATTATACTACCGATAGGCACGTCCACGTCGTTTGAGCACAAATACTGCAGCAAATCGACCACTTCCCTTCCCTTTGACTGGAATTAAATTGAAAAATTACCGTCTCGCACTTAGATATGTCTGAAATGTAAGTTATAAACGGCGTATTTTATAGTGAGTTTGAGGCATCACCTGCAGATCGATTTTGGTGAAGGAGGAGTAGTCAGCGAGACCGACCGCTTCCCGACACGCCCAATACTCCCTTTGGACGATTTCAAACCAGTGCGGTTTGCCGAAAGTTTTCGTGTGAGCGATTTTGAATGGCATCGACTTTTCCGGCGCCTGTTCCTTATCTGAAAACAGAACTTAGATTATCTGTACTGCAGTAAACTTTTAGACACTTCGGTCTATGTCTGTATGTCTATGTAACGTGTCTGTGTGTGTGTGTGTGTTCATATATCGTGTTTCCTGTATTGTATATTGTGAATTTGTTAATTTTTGTACATTTGCTGCTATGTTTGGAAATACGGCTGTATTTCCTTCTTACCAATGGCTTCGAACCAAGTGGGCCTCTCATAGCCCATGACCTGACCGAACACAGCGCCCTTGTCTCTCAATGTCGGGTAGATCGGCGACATTCGTAGATTACGTCCGGTTTCGAACTCGTGAAAGGGGTAAGGCAGGCCGTAGTGGACACCTGAAGAAACCAATACGTAAACATCATACATAATTTCGAAAACTACACACACCAATATTAGAACGAACATAGATTTTTAGAATGAAGTACATAATTTTAGCTAATCAAACTATTACCCTTAGTTACACGTGTTTACTAATGTTAAGGAAACTTAAATTTGGAGAAATAAGCTGTAACATTATAGTTGCTGAAATGTAATAAATCTCAATAAATACCCGGCACTTCTTTCACGCGGTCCCTGAGGAAGCGTTTGTTGTTATGCAGTCCGAGGAAGCGGTTGATGTCCAGTTCATACATGTCGTACTTGGTATAGCCGTCCACGATCTCGTCCACCGTGGCCTCCGCCACGCCGCCCGCTGCCGATATCCCCACGGTCTTCATGCCGGCAGCCACGTGGTAATTGAACATCTATTGTCATAAAGAAAAACCTAAGAGCACGCCTGCAATAACCGAAGAGCCCACCGAACAATAAGGGCGAGCCTATTGTCATACACCGGGCACGAATCCAGGTCAAATAGGTCAGATACTGGCTGAGGGGGCAGTCAACTGTTTCTCAAATCGGAGCGCGTGGGTTACGAGAGTGAAGAATGTAAAATAAGCACGTCAGGCCTTTAAGGTTAGATATTTGGCACCTGGTGCAGAGGCCGAGGCCTACCCGGTATAATATTAACATTTATTTATTGAAACTAAACCATTGTCTGTGTCACCCTTCCTCCATCGCACCACACGCCACAGATTGAGGTTTCGTCCACATCAACTTCGGCGTGTTTTTCCATAGTTCGGTTTGCACGCTTGTTTTTTTCCACACATTTTAAAATGTAATTTGAGCTTCCACCAGAGGTTGTCCAGGAGCGCTACGACGCGGGGTCGTTCAAGAAAAGCGCAAAGAGAGCTTTGTTTCAAAGCGGACAAAGCATTGGCTACTTTTCGGGTGTTACAAATGTCCATGAGCGACGGTGACGTTCTATTTGCTAGGTTACATAAAAAAAAACATTTGATACAAATACAATGTAACTGAAATGTAAACATAATTGAAGACATGGGTGGATGAAGCTGCTATGTTACAAATTTATAATTTTACTGAGTGACTGACTCTATGTTACCATAAATTAATTGTAGAAATAAATGCATAATAGTGATGGCTGAAGGAAGCAAGTAAAAGTAATGTGATATACAATTTTTCATTAACAGTATTGTTACTGAGATACTACGAAAACATACTAATTAGAAAGTATAAAATTATTACTAATCCCGATGAATAAAAAACGGAATTGAACTTATATATTACCTTACTTTTGCGCACTATCGAAATTTGTTATCTCCCTCACTATTTCATAAATAAACGCATTATTTGCGCAATTAGCGCAACTTTTTTTTACAACGCGAGTTACGTGCTCATATTACCTTTCATTTCGGTGGCTGCGTAGCCCTTATCCATAACACCTCTATCCATTCATATCTTTAATTATATTCGCTAGAATTTGAGCCGCAGCTACTAATGCCATCTCTCGAGGGGTAAAGACAACGCTCCAGATGAGTGTATGAAACAAATGTGCTAATGCCCTAATCAGATACAAGTCGGTAGAAATACATAACTTTATATACTAATAGAATAAACATAAAAAATAAAAAATATAAGCCATAAATAATTCCTGATCGCGTAGCAAAGATTGAGTGTTAATTTTATAAGTATTATATTATCTTTATGAGATAAAAAAATTAAAAAAAATACTCCTTCGTACCATAAGGCTACACGCTTTAGTGTACGGAACATACGAAACGTTAGAATTTTACATTTGATATTCCGTATACTTAAGCGTGTCACCGCTTAGAGCGTTCTATCTCCTCAACGTGTAGTGTCTGCCGGGCGTGCTCGTCTCCGCGCTGTCGAGCTGCGTCGGCGCGATCAGTACCTCGAACGGTCCGATTCCACGAATTTACCACACCTAGTAAACCGCCAGGGCTACACGTTAAATGCGCAAAATCGGACTGTCCGAAGAAACGTAGGCTTCAGCTAATCTCTTCACTCTTCCATGTTCGTGTTCCTTCACGATACAAACGAATATTCGAGTGCAAAAATCTACATAGTGGGACGCATATCACAGCGCCCAAAGTACTTATGGCGCTGTGTGTGCTTCACTGACAGTAACCGATTCTACTCGTTTGCGTGTGTGTATAAAGCCTTTTACCTACCTACCACCTACCGCGCACAGAGCGCACGAGGGCTATCTGCTAAGTTGGAGTAGCTGGTTATGAGTTGGTACAATCCAGGATTGCTCCTTCTGATTACGTTTACGATTACGAAACGATTACGATTACGATTACGATTACGATTACGAAAGTGATTTCACTGTCTATAGGATGTAAAAAATTACATAAACTACTTATAATAATTACTATTATACTTATCCTTCACGTTGCCTGGTAATTTCGTCCATGTCCGCTAGTGACGTATCTATGATCTTTATATTTATTTATATATATTTGGTCATTAATTAGCTATCCACTTAATTTGGTGTCTAGAATTATATTGAAGAGTAATACTTGAATAAATATTAAAGGGTTCAATAACATTATAGCGGCACATACCTCGGGTGCCTCCCCGACAATCCATTTGCAGTCAGGTGAGAACGCCTCCAATCCGTTGCACAGCTTGTGCAGCGTGGCCTGACTCAGCGCCGGGACCCGCTTCAGCAGCTGTTGCAGTAGTACGTGGAAGTGGTCCCAGTCTTCGGGCACACAACGTTGAGCCGCGTTCGTTACTATATATAGGGCAAGCAAAATTAACCGTCGTTAATTTAGTGCATTTTCCATGTTCACAGAATAATTATGATAATTAAAATAACTGCAACCTGTATCTGCCAAGTGGCTGGCAGTGGTTGAATACGAAAGGCGGCAGATAAAGCTCAAAGCGGTGTGGTATTAGATAGGCCTTAATCCAAAAGTGGACGGAAACGGGCCTTCATTATGATCATGTAACTGTTTGTGAAGACGTTAAGATTGGATTCTCGATTGACATTTTGATATTTCAGTACTAAAACGTAGGTGCGAAAAGCAAAACTGAGCAATTATAAATCTATGTCACAATACTAAACACTTACTTTCTTCTTCATTCACCGGTTTTGCGACAGGCTCAAAACCACCGGCCAAAATACAACCGTCTCTTTCTCGGAGATAAATATAGCCATCGGGATCTCTGACAACTGTCCGAAAACAACATGAGAGAAAATATTTAAAGGGAAATATAATTACGTATTCTTCGTAGAGAAAAGGCGCATGTACATAGTAGAGACGGAAGAGGAAGGTGTAGGTATACAAAGTTGTATCAAATCGTAGATGTCTTAAAAAAGGCAGAGTCAAAAGTTCATTTTGCGTTATTATTTTTAAAGCTACATATTTCTTCTATATATTCTTGTGGCAAACGGTTGTAACGAAAAGTACGTATTATCGTAAGATAATTTGACGTTACCTGGTGTCATCGGGTCTAGGTTAGGTATTTTCTTTGTGTGTAAGTAATAATGTTCACAGGGCAACAAGGGCACTTTCACTTGTGGCTTAGTGATCTGGCCCACCTACAAACAAAAACGCACATCAAGATTTTCGCTAATTACGCCAATAGTAATCGCGCTAATCAAAAGCATTAGTACCTGCCTCGCCCAGAAGCCGGCACAGTTGACGAAATATTCACATTCAATGGAGCCGTGTGTGGTGTCCACACCGCAGACGCGGTCGTCCTTCGAGTGCACCGCCGTTACCGAACACTCTTCCATAACGCCTACGCCTGTTTCACAAACAAAAACAGCATGTATATTGATATTGGTGTTATAAGGAACTTTTACACAACTATTAGAGACTTTTTAGTATTAGCGACGTTAATTATACTAACTGCGACATCGAAACTTATCAACAACTTAAAAATCCTCCTACGAAGTTAACCAACATCTTCGGATGTTGGACAATTTTGACATCCAAAACGCAATCAGTCTTATAGTTTCGCCGTTTGGTCATTTTCAAATCTCTACTGTATTTCAGTAAAGAACATTGTATGTATATTTATTCTAATAATGCTCTTCCCATCTAATGCACAAATTTTAAATGGACACTGCTCGAATACGAGCAGGTTTGTGAGAAAAATTAACATTTAGTAGGATTTACGTCCAAATTTTTTTTTCATATTTTATTAATGGCTTTAAAACTAAGCTACATATATTTCTGTAGTTATTTTTATATTGGATTTTATAGACTGCCTCGTTAGTAGTGTTCAGGAGGTCCTTTTGATTCCCGGGTCGGCCACTATAGCAATTTTCTAATTTAGATTTTCTAGTTTTGGCTCGGAGTCTGGATTTGAGCCCTGTGCATGTGCAATAGACTCATTACCTATTCTATAGTGGGACGTAAACGTAACTGGTGAAACGTGGGAGTGTTCTGCACTCATCTGCCTACCTCTTCGGGGATAAGAGGCGTGATGTTATGTTATTTTTATATTGTTATATGTACAAAAATTCCACACGTTTGCAACATCATGAAAGAAATTATTCGAAACGTACCGTGTTCCTACCGGGCATATAGACGTAACTTAATATTAAGTATACACTGTGCGCCCTCCTTCCAACGCTATTGTAAAGGCAGACGCTACTAAATATATTCAGGGTGGGTTGTCCTATATCTATTCACTCTATAGGGCAGAAATAATTTATGCTGTCAGGAACATTATTAAGTATAAACATCTAAATATTCGTTAACTAGTGTAGCGTAAACAGTAGATATTGCGGTGATAAAAAAATAGCTATTAAAATGGCTCGAATTCTCTAACAGGTTCTATTACACGTAAAACATGAGTACTATTTACTTACGTAATAAAAACGATGTTTACTTATGTACACTGCCTTTTTATACAAACACACATCTACGTCTACGTCTACGTACAAAATTATAGTCTTAATTAAATTGTATGATAATTGAACTATACGACCAATCAATTGAAAATACAATTGGCCTAACATGACTTTTTCTCATAAATATGATTTTTAGGGTCTATATGAAATAAGTCAGATATAAATTCACATTACTCAAAGGGACAAAGTTGTTGATATATATTTTATTGTTTACAAATAGATTAACGAAAAATAGATTACTACTAAAAATGCATTATACTATTCATTTATCACACAGTAGTATTATTTGGAGTATGTAGGTACTTTTGAAAAACCAAATCATCAACTCCGATCAATAAGATACTGAAAACTGGTTGAATGAACTCGTGACATTGGATGGATAATTTATTTGGAACTTTTGGAACATATTGAAAGAATTTTCTGTTTATGACATTGTTACTTGTTACGTCATGAAACGTTTGAAAAGGGCGGAGGGCGACGGTGGTATCCATGTGTAAACATTATAACGATATTGGTGTGAAATGTTACGTCTAATATGATGGCGTTGACATTGTAATTCGATTCTGAATATTGGGCAACAGCGACAGGTTTACGAGAATGTACCTACCATCGGCTACGGCCTCCTTCATGAGAGACATACAGAGTAGATGCGGGTCGCCCACACCGTCGCCGGGGATCCACAGCCCCCCCAGGATGTCTTCGACGTCCAACATAGGCCAGATCTCCTGGCATCGTTTCGGGCTCACAAGTTCGCAGGGTATGCCCCAAGAACTGTCTGGAGGTAATTTAGTTGATTTTAGACAACAACGCAATGATAACATAGATGGTGACGATACAATGATTACGGGATTACGGGACGGGGGAAGTTACCACGAACATGGCACACATTCTATTTAGATTATATTTTAATCTAATTGCCCTTTGTTAGCATAATTTAGTGTACACAATGCTACAGCTGTAAATGCAGGGGTTTTCATTACTTAGTGTATCACGAAGAATATTCTTGAAGACTTTAATACAGTTTTCAAGTGATTGTCAAAATGACAGAAAAAATCTCGCAAAATCCATACAATTTTGTACAAAATAGCGTTTAGTAAAATAAAAACTATTGACACTGGTCTTGTTTCCCACAGTAACTAGTTATGAATGGGTGCAGACGAGGGTTTATGAATGGAGAGACTGCATTATTTCTAAAACTATTTATTCAATTTCCCCAATGGATAATGAATTATTTAATTCCAAATTTAAACAAAGGAGAGACGCCGATGCCAGTAACAAGATAGGCGCTTTTTCTGTGGGAACACTACGCGACCCTATGCTTTACCGGAGTTGGGATTTAAGTCAGCAAAAATTTATTTATTATTAAAAGTCGTAATTTTATCCGAGTGTAACAAACTCACCAACACTTATAAACAGAAGTAAATAATTTAATTATTACAATAACACATGGTACAATAGCACACACAGTTGCAATAAATTACGAGTTTCCTCTACTAAACTGTATTCTTTTTATTATTTATTTAATGCCGAAAATAATTTGTCACAGATGCTTGTCTATGCGCTCGTACACTTGCTATAAAAAAAATGAAGAATTTGTATTTACGTCATTGGAAAATAGGTTTTGTTTCTGTATAGAATTAAAAATAGAATTATGATGAAATATGCAAAACGTACATACACTGATTGGCTCTTCATTCTCCTGTATACTGTCATCCTGTCTCTCGTCCTAGCCAGGAGAAGTGACCCGCACTGTTTCCAGCCCGTCGCCCGCCCGCGGGACTCTAACTCTTGCAGCAAGCGGATAGACGACTGAGCTAGACGCACTTGCGCCAAGGACGGCTTGAAAGTTCCTACGAGACCCGACGAATGCCATCGACTCCCCGCGCCCACCCTAAATACATGACGGTATTATTCTCAAATGAATTCACCAAAATTATGTACATTCTGAATAAAATTGGTACCCTCAAGAGGAGTCAAAAGTAAAACTGTGATTAGTTGCGTTCAATCTTTCGTTTTATACAAAAGGTTTATAGAAGAAGATATTGAAAAAATATGTCAGTAGGTGTTTACTACTGGCAAAATGAGACATGTTTACTGTAAAGGTACAAAATAAATATATATCTAGTGCATAAGTGGGGATATAGTTTAATTTAAAAAAACCTATGGATTACACTTAGGGGCCACATAACAGCGACCACATGACGCACGTACAAAAAAAAATCAGAAGAACTACGTTGAAAAGGTAGAAGTACCGTCGAAAATGTAGTTGAATTTGTTATATTCATATAGAGACAAATAGATATTGCTATCTCTTTTCCTTTCACAATAAGGGAATAATTTTCCTTCATAGTAATAAAGAAACAATAACCGAGTCTTTTGTCTGGAAATACAATACGGCGCCGAATGGGACGTCTAGACAGTGTAGGAGAAACGAAATGACGTAAGTGACAACGTAACATCTCGCCTGTATCTATCTCCCCGAAGTGATAAGCAGATGAGTGTATTTTACCAGTTGCGTTACACATTCTGTCATAAAATATAGATTATGGTGGAAACGATGTAAGTAAATAAGATAAATCTGAAGAATAATTGAGTATTATGAACTTTTTAACATGCAACAATTGGTATTTTTTTAAATGAATTACATACATAGATATAATAACAAATTGGTATCTACCAATTTCGTAACTTTTTATAAAAGTGTCTAATCTTAATTACTTTTATAAAAAGTGAGATGAAATACTTTTATAAAATATGACAATTTCGAAACGGCGCGTGAATAAAATTGCGCGTTACGAGGAGCTAGGTATAGCTAGAATGGCGTGGGAGATCGATAGAGAAAAAGAACGTAGAGGCCCGACAGACGGTCACGGCGCGCGCCGCCGCCGCCTAGGGGTGGCGTAGGGGGTAGTGCTATCGATTTTGAGGGAGTTCCGACGAGCACGGAATTATTATCGGTACTTATTGGTTACATTTTGTAATGTATCCATCGACATTGCTGCATAGCAATGTGATTTTAAAGTAAGTATATATATATTGGTATTATAAATTCCAGTCACAAAATTACACTGTTAACAGTATTCAGTGATTTGAAACAGAATTAAAATTAATATAGTCTTGATTGGGAACAAGTATAAGGATATATATATATATATATATATATATATATATATACTAATATCTACGGACTATAACTATTTTTACTATTCAATTATTTTGCTGATGCTAATGCTATGACAACACTATATCGTCTGAATGAAATCAACAGACTCATTTCAAAAAAAATTGTTGTACTCATGTTGTTCTAGATGCCATAATATATTGTCTCAACTCTATATTCAGTAGTGGATAAGAATATGCTGATGTTAATGAAGTAAGCAAAAGCAAAACATCCATAAGTCATAGATTACTGAGGTATAGTCACATTTATTTACGAATAACAATAATCAAAATTTAAACATGCCTCATTGGTCGTGTTGGTTGTACATGCGACTGACGATCAGGAGGTCCTGGGTTCGAT
>DWTO01003558.1:0-12453 GCA_018244755.1 Jemadia pseudognetus | reverse complement strand
GATTACACTTTTCTACACGATTAATTAAATGATTATAGTATTAACAAGCAAACATAGGGAAAATTGAAGAAACGAATATCATAACAAAATTATCAAATATACTTCTGGTTGTATCGTTGTATCAAAATCAAAATATATTTACTTCTAGTTGTAAATTTGGATCCAGCTTCTCATAAGCAGATTTGTATTTGTTAATTAACAATTGACTGTTATATTTCAAAGGTTATGATCAATTGATCATAAACTTTAAAATATAACAGTTAATGTTAACTAAACGGTTTCTTATATTACCGTTATAACAACTAATGATATGAATCCAAACTTGTCATTAAGGTCCTGTTTAATATGTTCCTTTTAACCATTGCAAGACACGGCAGTTAAATAGAAAGCATATTCGCATATCGACTACTACAATAATATATCGGTACGATAAGGAAAACTCATTTCTCGGGCAAACGATTATCGACCGTGACCTATCCGGGTATAGCCTTCGATAGCCATCTCATCCGATCCAGCAGTACGAGCTCATACAAGTGTGTCATTGTTATATGCATACACCGTTACAGAACCTTTGCGGTTATCATTATGCGCTAAATCCATTTGTAAACACATTACAACAATTTCAATGTAATTTCACCACCACATTTGTGGACGTTGTGGTACACGGATCACGGACTTTCGCTAGGCATGAAGATTGCTGGCAGTAGTTGAAAACATTCTGACGCCGATGCGCTGAGACTAAAGATAAGGCTATATTTAAATGTTTGATTACATGTCTACATAACATATATGTACCGTATAATTTGTCAGAATTTTATAAGTTGTCCTGTCGAACTCCTATTATTGCATTTTACAGGTACTTTGGTGCACAGAAACTAACCTTTTTATCTCAAACTGCCAGCATGGACCATAGTGATCCATGTACTTAGATATAAGATAGTAGATAATCACTAAAGAAACGTTCTTCTGTATACGTCTTTTTTTAAATTAAACTACTTTCATACTAAATAAATCGTCATACGGCAGATGCTTTAAAACTTTGAATATGGAACAATCTAATCTAATCTATGGAACTTACCTAATTAATTTTTATAAATTAATATATTCTATATATGTACTTACATTGCTTTTCTTTTGTAAAACGTATTATCGACGAACTGAAGTTTTCTCCAGCTGATTTTTAGTAGCTTATTGAGCCTTATTGTTCCTTCAACACTAGTTGCTCTGGCCGATACTACAACGGCCGCAACCGTAACCGGCGTTCATTCGGGCGCACGCCGCGATCAGTGATGGCTGTGTCAGTCGTGTGAAGGTATCGCTTCCAACGCTCACGTAACTTACGTCTCGATGTTTTCCAACAGTTCGAAACGAAATAATCAAAATATTTTAAAATTCAAACTATGATATGACATAACTGAGTTGACAGTGTAAAGAAAGTGATCTAGTGTGCTATATTACAAGTGTAGTGACATCAAGATTGTTTTTAAAACAGGTCAGTTACAAGTTTTTTCAATTCAAATCGCGAAAGCAAATACGCAAATGAACCTCTCTATTATCTGTCTACATCATCATTCGAATCTAACGTATACTGACCGGTTCCGTTAATTTCGTGAACGCACGTCCATATTTGATTTATGAGAGTGACAATTAGTGCTTTCGGTCCTTGTTTGGTTAATCAATGAATTTATACATACGTCTAAGCGGTGACAGCTTATTAACATATTAAATTAACAAAATCTCATGTTACTTTGATCTAGCACATCCGTTAGAAATGATTTATTTTATACGTTGAACAGACAGTTGATTTTTAAATTTTTAATGCCTGCTAATGTATGTTATAAACAATTATACAGGTAGGTATCTATTTAAATTGATAAGCAAATACGTACATATAATTAAAACAGTAACAAATACGGGAGAAATAAGTATATAAAAAGAAAAACAATATCTTTTGTGACACAATACAAAGTTTAAGTAGATGGTAAAGATTGCACGTGTAGTATTGGCATTTCTTTTGTTATTTTTATTAACTTATTCCCATAATACTTTGAAATCATTATGCGCCAGTGGATCTGTAATGACATATTTGAGTCGGTGCACACAGAATACAAATGAGGGTCAACGTTTTGCCATGCATCGGCGATAAATCGTGATGCGTGAGTGCAGCTGTAAAAATGATACGACGAATTGACTTTTTTGTCGTGTTCCTAACGCTCGTGGCAGGCGCCAGCCGGTAGGATTGTCAGATGCATCTGCTGTGGAGGACAGTGTCATACATGATTTCTTAACATAATCGTTTTGTAGGGTAGTCTAACAGTAAGTAAACATTTTGTATGAGAGGTAATACGTATCAAATGTTCAATTGAATAACTGCAAATAATATTTTACTATCCTAAAACCTAAATTGAAGAGTTTAAAACTGTTTAATGGGATATCATTAAAATATATTTATAAAGTATAAAATGTAATATTATTCAAAATACATTAGTGTACAAAGGTAATGAGACAACTAATTATTTGGCTATTATTAATTAAACGTTGAAACAACAATGTAAGGACAATTTTTAATGATAAGATATTATATAATCATTGATAATTCTAATACTCACATATTGGTCCATCCATGACAGATCAAATTTTTTGGCAACCCTACATTATTGAATCGCACACTTCGTCGCCTTGAACTGTCACGTAGTGTTTAAGAAGCAACAGATTTAACGTCAGGGAGCCATAGTTACTGTACTCTCGCATATGTAGGTGATCATATACATATTCGTAATTGCCAAAACCAGTCCAATGTGGGACATTGATTAATCATTTCATTTTCAGATTTTTTGCTCTAGTCTACTCGGCTAGTGTAAACAGGTCAACCACTTTGGAACTGCCAATCAATAATTTACGATGATTGCTGATATCATCTTAAATTGTGACAATATTGTTAACATCTTGATAGGCATTGGGTATGAATGTTCATCTCGTGTTCACGGAAGATGGTATCTTAATTATTAATTCCATTCATACGTCATGATTTAACCGAAGCGATTCATGAGTTTAATTGCACTCCTGATTTTTTCTACCAGTAGGATAATGTATAATAGGAAAAACTGTATATATAAAGTCTACCATAGGCGGTTTTGTCTCTAGGGAAGCAATGTCTTCCAGACTGTCTTCAGTCAGTAGATATAAAATACTAGTAATTGTGGTCGGGGTGTACAACTTCTAAAAGATAATATTAAATTGTCGGAAAATGAAAGATTCAGCTACTGCAGCCATCCACAGAACGATGTTTCATCTGAATCTTAAACGATTCCAAAGATTGAGTCCGATAATATTAGGAGGAACAGAAATTGAAAGGCAGTTGACAACAATGGAATAGCATTTTCAGTTGATTTGCTCATAATTATTTAACTGGTTTGAAGGCAATTGTCCCTTTATATGACATACAAGTTTTCCTTAGTTTCTGAACGAATTCACTGTAACGTGAGACCAATGATAGGGACGTGGGCCAATTGCATTGTGTTCGTGAGTCAGAACCCAAAAGTTGAACTTACTCAACGGATTGCTCATAACAATCTCATTGTCAATAACGTGTTTTTGCTGAACGCAATTAGAGGTTAGCTACGAGAAACGTTTCTAAGAAATGTAGGGTAACAAGCAATAACGTAGGTACAACTGAATTATCTCGTTATTCGCCGAACGCGCTCAGAATGTGCCGAAAATAGATCACAATTATTGCGGTTATGGTACGTCATATTTATGTCATTGAAAACATACTGAGCGGTTTAGGTTTAGTTAGAAATCTTTCAAATTAACAACAGAATGGAATTATTTCAGTGTTTCTTGTAATTAAACGTACATGTGTTCATACCTTTATCCAGACTTAAGTTTAGGCTTGATTTATTTAAAATTGCGGGGTAATATTAAAGTGATTTCCATTTCTAGCCTACTTTTGATGCCATGATTAAACATATTGATTTTGTTGATAACCAAAACCCTAAACAATTCTCCTATCAAACATACGACCCTGTCGCCATCATTGCCATTTGTTGATTTCCACTAAACAATAAAATGTCAGTTAGTAAAACTTATGTCTTAAAATAAGTTATATGTAATTGCTTTGAAATGAACAGAACTGTTTAAGAACAGAGTTTAAGTGCGAGGTATTAAGAAAAGTGACGGTTTTATTTTAAATTGTTTTAGATAAGACAATATCGGTTCACAACTGTCGTGGTGTCTTCCGCACGTTAAAATGTTGCCAATATAAGGACGCCTTTAAGAACGCTTTCAATTATTGTAGGTAGTCGTGGTTACAATTGTATATCTGCTCGTCATCATCATCCTATCTCAGTCCACTACTGGACATAAATCTGCCCCAAAGAGTATATCTACTGATACGGTGCGTAAAATCTGATATTATACTAATAAAAAAAAACTCAAACAAGTGTCAAAATCGTTGTACGAGCAAAGGCGTCACGCATACAGAAATCAAACTTATAACACCCTTCTTTATGCGATAGGGGTTAAAAATGTTAATGTTATAACTTTTTATTATTCATTTAACAATAATCCAATAGGGAGAAAAACTTCCTTTAAACTACAGGCGTAATGAAGTGTTTTGATTGATTTCCAATATTTATATAAGTATATGTATGTATGTATATAATAGTATATATATTTAATGGGTTACTCTTTTTCACATTAAATATAATAAATTTCTGCAACCTGATTTCCTTTTCGTTTAAGAAAATTTAATACAGAAACAAATAGTGGAGATTCTATTCGACTAGTCTCTTTTCTGTCAACTATAGAAATAGATACATACAAATTTTAAATGTGCTTTAACAGTTCTCTGCGGACAGAGTTGTTTGATGCGTCCCGTGCAGACCGACACCAGCTAATTTCTTGCGAATTGTCTTTATCCGCCAGAATGGATAAAACCGGATGAAATTGTTAGACAGATACAGGCAAATCGGGTTAAGGTTGTCTCTACAGTAGTAAGATGGCAGTTTTGCCAGGGAACAAGTACTTTGGTTATTGTCTAAGAGACGTGACCTGTAAATTAATATTGCTTCGAAACCACAATTGAAGCTACGCGTATTTTGTTCTGTGTGTATCCAATTACTTTCAAATAACTTTGTGTGAACCGCCCGAAAATGATACCGAAATTTTGGTTTGATATTGAAGACAGTAATTTAATTATTTGTAGGTGTTAATGTTACTTAAGCAAATTGTCATAATATATTTTTTATATAGGTTAAGTATTACAAGTCTTACGTGAACCAAGTGCTTAACTGCAGCCATTCATGAAATTGTGTAAAATAGGCCAAGAATTATTAAACGAACTAGACGTCATTTTAGTCGAGTAGTGATGAGGTCACGCCACTCCCGGCGCGTTGGCGTCGCGTCTCCGCCACTATTGTGATGTTTACACAAACCTTACTGCCGTCTGCACACTGCCCGGGAACATTTCAAAACACAAATCAAAAGAAGTAAATCGTTGTACGTAAAACTTTGAATAATACTGAAGATAAGTTAGTAATTCGCAGTCAAAAGGTCACGTCACACAAAGCCACAGCGGGTCAGCGTCCCATTACAATTGTCACGTCTACAGAAATCTTCTCGCGTTCCCACTAATCATAAGTCTGCAGCCAAGTATATTGAATATTACGCTCTCGCCTTTTGTGGACGGTATTAACAATGACTTAGAGATATTATTATCGAGATGAGATAAGATAAGGGGTCTGCGGAGTTTTTCGCGTCGCATTATGATTTGTAATCGATCGATCTATCCTATTCTTTGATAAACGGTTTTTTTTTGTTCAGAATTTTCTAGAAAGCTTCATTATGGGAACTTCGTTCGTATAGATTATATAGGTACAACATTTCTATTAGTCGATACTTTATTGTATGAAATATGAATATAATTATGATAATGTATATTTATTGAGCTCTCTTGCTGAGATGTTAAGTATGAATTATTTTGTTTGTATGTACAAGAGTCTAGCACGTGTATTGTGAATTAGTTTCGATATAACCGCGAAACACATGTGTGCGAACTTGAACTTGTCAATCAAGGTCAAACGATTCAATCGTCAATAGACGTTTGTGCGCGCGTAGCTGTAATTTTGTTTTATGTGTTTAAATAACGGTCGACGGCCAAATGGGAATCGAAGACTTATATACAGAATACTAAGACTTATATATATATGCTTTGTATATTTATATTATTCATAAATGAATAAAATCAACAGAAGTAGGTTGGTACTACAGACACTTACTACGTATTATTTTATTGAAATTCTAAGTTATAAATTAAGCAGTAGTAGGTACATATTATTACGGAACGATATTGCTTTCTGACCCTATCTGAATACAACCAGACTCAGTGACATTGAGTTTAAAAATTAACGGATTTTTCGGCGAAATATTCGGTGTCCACGAATTTTATTATTTTCTCATATAAATACCTTATTATTATACTCGTATCTAGTTTATAAAGTAATCAACTGAATACTGACATTTGAATATCCTAAAAAACCAGTTGATGAGTTTCAAATGTCAAACGGAAATTCATTACCATTATTCGTAATAATACATAGCTACAAACGAACCAATCAGAGATCAAATTCGCAACTATGAATGGCGCGATTTGTTTATTATTAAACGCGCAATAGACCCAATAAACAATGATGCTATTAAATCAATCTCTCGCTAGTCGGGAGTCGGGCTACATTAAATTGTAGTTTATTATCAATACTCAGTCTGTCTCACAAGTACGTAACAAAATAAATACCTACCCTTTAAAATGATATCTATTGACGTCTTTCCGTTTGCTATAATATAGACAATATTAAAATTAAATTTACCTGTTCACATATGTACATAATTTATATTATATTCATTGGTGTTACCATATGTCATCGATATGTCCATACATTTATGGTGTTATGTTAGCTCATGAAATATGTTATTTTAGAAGAATCAAAATTAAAAATAAAGTTGTCAGTAATTTATCTGTTAATGCACTCCGCTCTCAGTAAATAACATCCACCTACATATACTGTATAGAAAATGTTCATATTAACTGTATGTTGATCGAAATATGCTTTACTCTCTCTTGTGCTAATATTTATTCTTATACAGTACAATACATTTACTATTTTGTACCTGTTATTTTCTGCTTATTTCATTTCACTTTATAGTAACAATTTTGATTAATTTCATTCACTCTGTTTATAGTTTATAGAACGCTACAATGTTCTTTATATTACATAGTATTTATAGGATAGATAAATATACTAATAATAAATTCTCATGATATGAACACAATTTGTTATAACACATCGGCAATAAATATATTATTGTGATTATTATAAGTGTCGGTGTGTATGTATCGGAATAAAATGTTACAGATAATATTATTATTAAAGGTTATCTTCAGACATTGTTTCGGTAACTGCCTCGTGAAGTACGTAAAATAGTTCTATTTTCAAAAGCATGACGTCACCCATCACTTGTCACGTCATGTAAGATTGCAATCGTGACAGTTCCGTAAACCATATATTGAATATGTGAAGCGTTATAAATATTATTATTATGCAACTACGCCTTTACCTTACGGAGTAGGCAGAGGGCGTTGACTACCAGAGATCTTTATACGTACGGACCTGACCTGCTGCTCCATTCATCGCCTCTTTACGCTCGAAATTTCATAGTAACTTTATTTTCACGTTTTGAATTATTATCTACTATATTGGTATTTGTATATCTTTAAACACGTAAAGCGGACGAGCTCTAACATTTACATATACATGTCTAGTTGAAGTGTCTTTGAGACCTTGGTAGACTACAATAGTGGCGATGTTTCAAGGATAAACACATGATACTTAGACATACTCGCTACACTTCTATGTAGGATTTGAAATAGATAATATTAATTTATAACTTAGTAGGGTTTGGGTAAGGGTAAATTATTTTGTATTCACTATATTGAGTAACCTTATCCTGTTGCATGTTCGCTTAATTAGAGTGATATCGTTTGTTAGTAAATTAGAACTTTAATGATCAATTATTGAGATTAGATGAGATTTAATGAGAACAACATTGGACGTTTCGTTTTACGTATAAATGTAATCGTCCAGTGGAATTATAAAAAAAATATATTATGAAGGTTATGAAACTGATAGACAACTTAATATTTAACACTAATGGAAGCAAGACAGGTGAAGTATATTAAGACAAATGTGTTAAAATGTTGAATAGAATTATACTGATATTTGCGTAAAATTTTTGCCACAATGCAAATGGAAGTAACTATGTAGATGTCTTGTAGTCATGCGATGTATAATCTTATTCTTAATAGAGATAACATTTTACTAGGAAACTCTTTGTCATCCAATCTAGACGAGACTTAAACATCTTACAAGCACAAGTTATGATTGGTATCGTATTTCATTATGGTTTCACGTTTCGTTGTAGTTCAGTGGAAATCGAAATAAAAAATCTGTTTGTTAATAATCCGAATCGTAGATTGGCTGTTAACTTGTCTGGATAGCCAATATTGCCTTAGTTTTGTTAGTCATACGAAATACACCTCTATATAGTGAGGGTTGGCACTCACCTTTATGTTCAAGGAATAGATCTTTAGTAATTAATCTGATCGGAACTATGTGTCTAAAGCCACTATTGTAATTACCGCTTTTAAAATTACATAAAATGCTAGTGAAGTCATATAGGTTTCTACTTCAAGTAAAGGGTTATTACGATAAATCATAACATTTCAAAGCATAGGCGTTTGCGAAAATCTTACACCTTCGCTTACTTGTGTCTGAGAAATTCTCAATAATTGTTTGGTATGAAATTATTGGTTTTTTATTGATCTGACAACCCTAGTATTCGCAACGCAACAAAACCGACACTGCGGCGGAACTGCCGATTGCGGACTATTCACTTGTATTGTTACCGATTTTCGGAGGAGGTCAATTAACGATTTTCTTTTGTTTATTGTTCACTAGGAATTCGTTAGCCAACCGTTCCTCACGGCGGTGGTGCCAAATACCTTATACAATCCTAGTTACCTTACATATTTATACAGTAAATTACAGTATCTTCAATTTGTGAAAATTTATACATATTGTTCTAATGTCATTTTTGTTCAATATTAAGTTTTTATGATTTGATTTCTGATCGGAAGCCAGCCGTCGTAACCAATCGCAAAGTATTTACTTGATTATGACGTAATAGGAGTCGTGCATTACAAAGAGTAAGAGGAAAGAAAGAAGCAAAAAGAAATCGAATGCTTATTGCTATTAATCACAATGCATTTGCATCCCGGCACTCATTTTTCATCACTGCGATCGTATTAATTCGATAAGCGGATATACTCTTTATGTATCAGTGAATAAGACCGTAAATGGATTGGACATGACCTCTCCTAAGACATTATACAAAGTGTGGAGTATACTTCGTTCAACAATGACCACATACTCACGAATTATAAAAAATGGTCGAACATTTCTCACGACACTTCAATCGGAACATTATTGTGTAACGCATACATAAGTTCATTACACGGAACAAAACACAACTCGCTCATTTCAAAATTTGTTCCGGCCGTCGGATACCACACCTCAGTGGAAATTAAGGACGCCAAATTTTGCAAACCTCGATACGGGACGTGTTTACGCGTCACTTTTTATCGGTTCGTCGTCATTAACTTCCGACGTTAAAGAGGAGGCTTTCAATTTAATTTTTGTGAATATATACGACATAATGTATCCGGTATTTATTAAGGTGTTCTAGACATTTCTTCTTTTATCTAATAATGTTTTACTACAAGTAACTGCAAAACATTAAATACTATTTTTTTTTCAGACTCTAACTGACAACATTGTTAAATTGCAATGCGTTCTATGCTAATCTGTCGCGGATCTATAGCTCTTTAAATGTTAATATGTAGTATTTATGAGTTTGTCATCAAGCAATTTCAGTTTTTAACGTGTTTTTTTACCTTTTTGCGTTGTGAAATAGTGGTTTAACGCCGCCTATAATTGTTTTGATAAGATTAAACGATACATTCACTTTGTGTGGACTTAGTGATATCCTAATATATTTATTGTTTCCATTTTAAATATACTGTTAAGTCTTTAAAAAAAAAACTATAATTAGTCACATAAATTTGCCGCTAGAGCTGTCCTGCAAAATCCACAACAGCTGGCAACCGTGGTCGAAATGTAAGTGGGCTAATTTGTTGCGTACAACAGATTTACGACTGGGATGGTGTATATTGAAAGCAAGAAGACGGTGGGCAGGGAAAGCGTTAATGGGCGAAACTTGACGATGGCGGTAATGAAATACTTGTTACACAGTTCGGTACTCATAAAAAATTGTGGCCGGCGATCGTGTCAGTGGGTTACGGTGTTGCGTCTAATAAGTTTTTTGAGCTATTATCGTGAATACTCGTTTCGCATGTTGAACTGTCGTGCGCTTCGAGATGAAGCGGGGCGATTAACATTTCAACGACCGGGCACGCCAATGGGCGTCCTAACCAAGACTAACGTTGGCGTCATATATGAAACCAATTGGTATCATATGTGAAATATTCATATTGCGATATGTAGTCATGTTAAGCACTTTGACTTTCGCTCGCTAAAACTGCCAAACATTTTTATTTCATATATGACACCAATTGGAGTTCCCGGTCAATAATGTTACCATTGGTTAGGACGCCAATTGGCGTGCCCGGTCGGTAACGTGTTAATAAATGATTCCGTTTATATTTGAATTTACCGGTGGTCGAGTAGTGGACGAAATTTGACCGTAATTCAATAACTTGATAAAAAATAATAACTCTAATTAAAATAATAATCTATTATCATGATAACTATAACGTATTATCTTTAATATATCTTTACAGTTCCTTAGTATTCGTCTATGATCATATGGTTTTGTATGATAATACCTGTACAAGGCATGTCGGAACGTCTGGCGTCATACCAGATTATATTTTAGTAACAGCTGGCATAGAGTAACACGTCAGTCATATCAAACGTAACATCAAGCATATATCTCCCCAAAAAAGTACGCAGTAGAATGTTCCATGTTTCACCAGTGACATAACATGCCCCGTAATAGAACAGGCGGTGTCACTGTTCAGGTTGTCGTTCGAACGCCTTCAACGTGTTTCGGCCAATAATGCTAGTTGTTACGAAAATTGTAAATTTAACTCGTTGAAAGTCAAGTGCATCCCGTTATTCGGGCTTAGGTCACGGTGAGCGGCGCGCGCGTGCCGAGGCCTTGTCCCGCGACAACTGGTAACTCGCGCAACAGCCTGCACCCACCAATAAACAGGTATAATTAATACCCAGTAGACGAGGTGAACTTTTAATAAACATCCCTATAAAGGTAGCTGTATATGCGCCAGATCGCGAAACGCTTTGTGACTGACCCGCTTACTAGATTCCAATCGAATAATAACCTTATATACATACGTATAATTATATCTCCGCAGCCTAATAATCGTAAATTTATTCATCATAATCAACATTTTTAGTACTAATGTTAGATGCGGCTACCCTCACTGAATAA
Organism: Jemadia pseudognetus; assembly: GCA_018244755.1. NCBI lineage: Eukaryota > Metazoa > Arthropoda > Insecta > Lepidoptera > Hesperiidae > Jemadia > Jemadia pseudognetus. The sequence goes on along the minus strand of DWTO01003558.1, from coordinate 867 downwards.
GAAGTTTTAAGGTCATAGTTTGCCGTTCTGGTGAAACGCGGGTTGCCAGGCCTCATGTCTCAGAGAATATTTTGAAGAATACTATTAATTCAAGGTTGATTCACGACATTTCCTTAACCAATTCTATTGTATTTTACTATTGTACTCTCGTCTTATTTGCACTGTTCTTTACATGAAAAAGTATAATGGTCTTTGGATACTATATTTAATGTGACAGATGACTAATTTGTTCACAAACTAGGCTGATTATTGTACTAAAGAACAAAGCAGGAAATCTGTAGAATAATCTATTCCTTACTTCAATCCCTGCCTACCTGTGATTCAATTCTACACCAGCTTTTATCCTAGGATACAGCCACTTACGCTGAACCATAAAAACGGATTTTTATTAAAACGCTTCCAAAATTTGTCACACATATTTCTCTATAGAAAGCGTTTCATCTCGTTTACGGCGGGTGGCGTTTTCTTTTATGAAAGGCTGTAATAAATCAAGATAAAGGCGCCGTCGCTAGGAAAAGCAGATATCAATTTAACAGAACAATGCTAAGAGAGTGTCACGACGGTCACGCGACCGGCGCGGACGCCGGACGTAACGGCCGGCCATTAAGGTCTATTGTGCGGACGCTCACAAAATGCATTCTTTTAGAAAATTATCAGGTGGGCAATATATATAATATTAGCACGATATGTTTAATGGATTTGTGAGTAACATTCGGTATACATTAAATTAAACTTTTAATATAATAACTAATATTTAAAAGGATATGCTAATTTTCAACTTTTTTTTCAAATGTTTACTATCAGATTATTCTATTTTAGATATTCTAGTAGTGTTTAGATTCTGAAAAGGTGCCTGGTGTATGGCAA